>LQRL01182080.1:2959-19887 GCA_001703475.1 Hydroides elegans | reverse complement strand
GTTGTGAGATAGACACTGAGAAAGTCGATGTGAGAAAGACGCTGTGGGAAAGGCGTTGTGAGAAAGACGTTGTGAGAAAGACGTTTCGTGAAAGACATTGACAGAAAGACATTGTGCGAAGAACGTTGTGAGAAAGACGTTGTAAGAAAGACGTTGTTGGAAAGACGCTGTGAGAAAGACGTTGTGAGAAAGACGTAATGAGAAAGACGTTGTGGGCAAGACGTTGTGAGAAAAGACGTTTTGGGAAAGACGGTTGTGAGAAAAATATCTCTGATGCGTATGTTTTTTCAATTCTGACCATGCTAAATCAAATATTTATTGACAGTTCACGGGGGATCGAAGGCCTTTAGCCTCTAGTTTTAACGAGGCTGTCGATCGTTTTAAACGCAGCATTAGGCGTGGCTTCGAATATGGGAAACTAAAATAAATAACTTTTTAAAACGCAACGAGCGTTAGAAGCTGCACTTAAAACGCAAATGTAACCACATCCTTACTCTTTGCTGATAAACAGACACGTCGCTTTAGTCGAATCACAAATGTCATTAAACACTTCTCAAACCTTCATCTCATTCGTAAACTATTAGTTGCGTTGTGAGGCATTGCTCCTTCCATATTGCCCCTGAGAGGGAGGTAAGCCTTATAAAGTCGCAACTATCTCGTCTCACTTATCAGACAAGCAAAGTGTTTCTTTGTGACAAGTATGGAATTACTTCATTGACGTCGCAAAAACAAAAAGGAATTTTTTACCAGGATCTTTAAACAAATCGTAGGTTTTTTTTTTCTGCGGCGACCAGTCAAGAATGATAAATTTAGAGTTGTTTTTCAGGATTGTTGTTTTTCTATAAAATGGCATGTGCATACTTCTAAAGAAACTTTACTACTAAAAAGAATTTGTGTTTATGAAGTGGAATTAGAAATACTGCCATTTTTACAGGACAGAATTAACTAATTAAGATTTAAAAGAAGCGTTTTATAATACAAAAATATAATGAATAGGTTTATACTGTCAGTTTATTAGAAAATATGACAAAAAAAGAATAAACATATTCTATAAAATATGACTATTTATCCAATAAGATAATGTTACGGGACCATGCCTCATAATCTGATTGAAAAAGTCAACAAACACTAGAATGAACCTAACTCATTACTATATATAAATTTAATAATTTACAAAACACTGTTTATCTAAAACATACGTTTAACGAACAATGGTCGGTGCCAATTTTACCGGATTTTCTGGCATCGTTTCCGGAAGTGACTTCGGTCATTCGATCCTGACCTGGATCCAGAATCCGAACGACACCAACGGGTTCCAATTGAGCAACGCATCGCAAGAGAAAGTGATGGAGATATCGCGAAACCTCTTTGTGGAGCTGCCACAGGCACATGAACAGTTTATGCTTGAGGTCTTGAATGATTTAACTGCGAGCAGATACCGCGCTATTCTGATATTATGGAGGATCATTGTGCCAATATTGTTCATTCTGATTATATTATTGGGAACGATAGGTGAGTTATTAGATTTTGTAGTTATATGTATTGTTGTTGTTTATTTTGTGGTTTTTAGTCACATATTTAAAAGGAAATAAAGATTGTATTGTTGTTTGGTAGTTTAAGGCAAAACTATTTAAAACTGCATTTACTGTTCATAATCGAAGAGCACCCCACGAGCTGTTCCCCCAAAAAGGTGTTCCCCACCAAATTCCAGCTGGCTTGGAGATTTTGAGAAAATCCGTTCTAGCTTGGAGATTTTAGCAGTTTGAGGAACACCTTTTTCGATATTTTCTTAAATTTCGTAATAATTAGCGATAATTATTGGTTCAAAAGTGTTAAAACTTGCTTGCAATTATCTAATAAGCTGTTATTTGCAATATATAATAGGTAAGATAGTTATATTCAACACATCAAATTGCTCAAAATGTGTTCCTTTTCTGCTCCAAGCTGGCTAGAATAGGAAAAACGCCCAGCTGGCTTGGAAAAAATGAACACCTTTTTGCAAAATATTAATATTCAAAAAGCACTATTTTGCGGTTGTTCGAAATTGTAATGTTGTATAAAGGTGATTTAACAACTTTTTGAAAAATGTGTCGTGGAGTGCCCTTCATAATCGTTATAATTAGTTATAAGTAATTGCGTTACTTTATGGAGAATGTTTATTTTTCATGCATTCTGAAACTGCGGTTTGTCTATGGTATACATTTAAACCCGAATTTGACCCTCTCTTCCAATATTAATATTTGTTTGATACTTATTCTTGTTAAAATTTCGAAAAAGAATAGTTTTAAAAGCGTCATCTTGATTAGGGTGCGGTCCGGCTAGAGTAAATCTTCTTTTGCGATGGCTGCTAAGCGCCAATAAAAAAAGCGATCCGCCTTCGTTGTAGTCTATTTACCATAATTTTATTGAATTTCGCAGCGATTTCTTTTTACGAAATCCACACGGGCATGGCCTGGTCAACAACTTCAACAACTTTTTCAAGCTTTTGTTCCATTACCAAATGTGTTTTTCGATATGGTTATTGTTAATGGCGAACCCAAGAAATAAACGCGAGTAGCTTTTAAAACGAAATTTTAAAAACGCAGCAAGTGTTTCTGTGCGTTTTTGATTTTGAGTGCCACTATACGCTCACTACAGTCCAATACATTGGAAGACGACAAGTTAAGTTATAGGGAGAATCTTCAATAAGCTTCCAGTGTGTTCAGATCCTTAGTGATGTTTCATAAAACACAATTTTCTACCTGCCAATTTTTCTTGGAAATAATTCCCTCTGGTTGGTGAACTCTTGGCATTGATTCGTGCTTGGAATGGCGTTGCATGTTATCAACAATTTTCGAAAACCTGTTTTGACAGAGTAAACATGGCGAGATGAAGGTAATTGAATTGCGATCCAATTACATTCAGGAAAATCGTTGACACATCGGAGTTGAATGGATGTAGCGAATGAAGGGTGTTCATGCAAGACGGGTTTCTTTATTAGTCTGTTGTGTCAAAAAGTGTCAGACCCAAACGTGGCCGGCCGTTAAGTATCCTTAATTGACATAGTTCTAACAGTTTCGACCATAACGCTTCCAATCTGTGGAACATTGGCCAAAGAATTACCTCATGTGACTTACCTAAAAAAATAGGAAAGAATAATTCAGAATACTATTTTGGGCGCACGTGAAAGTTCTCTTGCCTAAGTTTTACGTCTGGATATCGGATGAACGCGTGTATTTGCGTTCGAAGAGCAACATGCATTCTAAGCCCGCTAAAAAAGACATCCGGAAAATTAAATTTGAACCAAAAATAAGAATGTCCTTTTAGTGCAAAGGGAGTTGGTTCTATATTACTTTCTGTAGATAAGAAACAATTTTACCTTTATAATATATTTTTTAAAACGTTGTAGACGTTAGCCATATGTGAGTTCATATGTGCATAGCCTTTATATTTGTAGTATTTCTGGTCTTTATAAGATGGCTTCAGTTACTGGTTTTCATAACAAATTTCAAGGGTTCAACATATAGGTAGATATATTCTAAAATACATTTTCCAAAGGGCATAACGCCCTTTCGCCACAAAGTGATGCGTTTTACGACGTTTTAAGTTTTATGACTAAATATAATTCCACTCTGATGACACAATCCACAGGCTATAAATCCCTCACAAATGGATGCAATAGATCCTAATTGACTTTTCGCCAATGCGGCCTTGAGCAATCCGCTGCAAGGTGTGATTGTGGAGGTTTTATTACATTTTTCACATTTTCTCAGTTGATTGACCTAGCCGCGTTTCAAATGAGGACGTTTAGACCTACACATTGATGAGGGAAAGTGGAAATGAAAATAGCAATGCATCATGGCGTTCAATGCTGATCAAAACTATAGCAAGCATCTTACTTGCATTTTGAAGGAAAACTTTCTTGATTTATTACACCGCTACGGGTTTATTTTTATGATAAAATAATATGACTGCTAAATGTAACGTCCTATCTAAGCATGTCTAGCTATGTTGAACTCGATTCAAGAGATTGGGAATCGAATCCCTCAATAAACACAGTAAAATATGTCAATTAGCGAAGAGAACCTCACGAGCTGTTTCCTAAAAGCGGTTCCCCACCAATTCCAGCTGCCTCGGAAATTTTGAGAAATTTCATTCTAGGTTTCACCTTTTTTGTTAATTTTCTCATTTTAGTAATAAGAATTGAGAAGAATTATTTCAAAAAATGATTAAACATGCCTGCAATTGTATAATAAACTGCTATATATATGATATGCTGTTTAGTTATATTCAGCATTTTAATTATCGCAAAAGGTGTTCCGTGTCTGTTCCAAGCTGGCTACAAAAGGAGGAACAGTCCAGCTGACTTGGAAAAAAACTTCTTTTTTTTTTTTATTTTGTAATGATCAAAAACAATTATTTTGTTGCTGTTCATGCTTTGATGGAGTTTCAAAACTTTTTTGAAAAATGTGTCGCGGGGTGCCCTTCATTAGCGGCAGACATCGCTCAGTAACTTTATTTATTTTCATATACGAAAACAGCAGTTCTCAAAGTTGGAATCAAGCTACCGACAGAACGTTAATAAAACATGAGCACCAAGTCAAATCTAAATATTTGCTCAGACAGTTATCCAAATTCTATTTCAATTCCCATTCGAGCGAAATAAGCAAACTGGAATCAAATTCAGAAAACCAAGCAGGTGGTACCTAATTTAAACTAGCAATCAGCCAAAAGTAAGATAGATCATAGATAGAGCATATTACTAAAACATGAACATTACGTTGACAATTCACTGGGAATAAAACATTATCAATGATTCTACGACGTGTTGATGACATACCCTTCGGGAGAGGTCTTGATTGATTTACACAAGATTCAAGACTTGAAAACATGCAATTGAGACTGTTAGATTACGCTCGACGCAAATCAGATTATTACAAAATAAAAACATAACGAAATAAGACGTGACTCATTTAAAGGGTTCTGCCACGGAGTAAACATGTTTAATGCTGTTTTGCATCTTTGAAGAGATCAGGAGTCAAGCACATCTGATGATGAGGTGCAACAAAAATAAAAAAAAGTTGTATTGAAAAGCGAAATATTTGGAGAATGTAAAGGCGCGTTCATGCGAAATAAAAGCGCAAAATTCCGGGTGAACAGAAAAGATAAACTACTATGTCTTATATCAAAAGTGGCTTTGACTTTGAAGCGCAAAACCCTGTTTTGCGCTTTTCTTGGAGCGGGTGAACGCGGCCTAGGTGTAACAAAGGACATTGAGCGATTTGGCCGATATTCATACCCCAAATATGATGATTTCTAAAATATATCAATCAATATATTTGTGTATATATTTTGAAATACTATTATATCAGTGTCAACCCAGTCAAATATTTAGCGGATTGATCACTTGTTTCATATAGAAAAGTGATTACTTATATACCCACCCAAGGAGCAGTTGATTTTATCACCATGTGGTATATTCCTATATTTATTAGTTCATTGTAACTATTAATATTGTCAGTTTTCAAACTTTTGACGCAATATATATTATTAAATCATAATTCATCATGATAAATTTGATTTTGGGGCGTTTGAAAAAAATATAATGCATTTTGTTGCGAAATTCAATATTTCAGAAGTCAAATAAATTGCTCAAAAATGGTAGGAAAAGTTCAATTTTGGTCAAGGCCGCATTCGACCCCCAAGCTCGTTTTCATATATATGTTTTATCTTTATATTATCTTTTATATATGTAAAATTCAGCGTGGGGGTCGAATGCGGCCTTGACCAAAATTCTATTTTTATCGCTTGAAATACACCTTCTTAAATTTGATAAATTCGAACGATTTTTGCAAAAACACCCTACTATCAGATATCGTATCGGCTTACTCACTTAAATTTTATTGTAAATATACTATTGACTCAGCACTAATTGATATGCTAAGTATTGTTGATAATCCTTTTCTTGAAACCTGTTCTTTATAATTATTTTACGAACACCCCCCAAAATCCAAATGAAATTCATCAGTGTGTTTAAAGGGCGTGTTATTTGGAGAGCATGTAGAATAGAAAATTAAGAAAAATTGTTATCAAAGCTTTAGATAGTAAGCTTTCAAAATATATAAAAATATTTAAGAAATTCCACAATTTATTTTTGAATGCCCGATTATGAGCTCTGGGGTCTTTTTCCTTATATAAGTCGCACATAGTCCTTAAAGTTGAGTATAAGGACTTTTCAAACGTGAACAAATGTTGGTATTCCATAGTCGTTCATACATGTATAAACTGTTGCTGTCATATAGGGCCTACTGTATGTGATTCAGGGGTTCAATTATAGACCATATTAATCAACAGTAAAGGGATCAATAAACAATCAACTACATTTATAATACGGGGGTATTTCCTACTGCTTCATACTAATTGCTACATTTATCAGACGTCTTGTGGATAGAGAACATATCAAATTAAGGCTTCATTCCTGCCGTACCTTTCAGTACAGCTCACTTATTACTTATTAAGACTTAATTGTCAGATATCTTTTGTTATAGTTACTTCATTATATCAAGTTTGTAGATAGTTAGGAATACATAGATATTTGAATCTTATCAATGTTTCACAAAAGACATGTGAATGCGAAATAAAATAATATTTTTGAAAGCTGCCATCTTTATAGGTACATCTTTGCTTGGTGAATACACAAACACTCTTACTATTTCCTTCAAAAATGATTAATCCTACTCTTCTTCAACATTACCGATAATATGTATAAAACGGTAAATATTTCAAGTCTGATATCGTATATTACAAACATACAAACTGGCACAAGCTTATTCATCGAATAAAAATATACACTATAGCATTATTTTTTACGCTCATTTTTGCCAAATCGTGTGATCATTGCAATCAAATATCATGATTGAAAAACATCCCATGTGATGCCTTTCTAATTTGGACATCCTGAAGACGCCATTAAGGTGAAAGGTAGAATACTTTGCAATCACCTCAAAGGTTGCATAGAAACAAATTATTTAAACATCATGTTGCCTTGAGCCACAGAGTACTTTACGCTTTCCTAGAACAGGTCGGAAAGCTGTCATAAGTTAACGAGAACCTCTTATGTGTCACTTAATTGGGAATCAGGATATCAATAATTTCAGGCAAACCTTTTAGATGTCTTGGTTATTAGAGAATTGCCAAAGTGACGGCAATCAACTAAGTTGACTAAATTTGAATCCAAAATCAAAATATTTACTGTTTTCACATGATTTATACTCATATTGAAAAACAAACACAAAATATATTGAATACGTTTATAATATATTCTGAACGGACAAGCGCTTGCCGTTTTCCCAGCAATCATTGCAAAACTCAAAGATAAAAATATTATTCAGACCAGAATGGTTTGAAAATTCCAATTTTCAGCGATCACATGCAATTTTGCAGGCGCCTGCCCCTACCATTTGCAGGCATATTACATATTGAACAGCGTTTAAATAGTTGATTTGAGATAAGTTATATTTTATTTTAATATCAATCAATGTTTGATCGAAGTAAACATAATTATTACTCATTATGTGTGGAAACAGTTGTGAGATAGAATCAACTTAATCGACTATGGATACAAACAAACTGAAATGCAAATATATTTGCGACCAGTTCAGCTGTTATATGATTCAATTGACCAACTGTAAATCAATGAATTTGAGTCCATTTGTGACTCAAAGGAAAGGAAAATATTTGTTTTGCATCCATTAAGTAGACAATTAATTTATGATATCGGGCGAATCATTATGTATATAGCTATGGTCATTGAAGTAATATTGCTAAAGGACGTAGCGTCAAAGCAATTACTTGATTGGAATCCAGGTCATGTCCAGCCGGTCAAAATGTTCCCGGTCACAATGTTCACAAAAATAACATTTATCATATGTCATCTATATAAAATACCATTAGAAATAGAAACATTTGATTGGTATAGTGTTCTTTTGTGACGACATTTTAATATGTGACTTTATGACGAATGTTGCCATTTGACCCGATCGATTACTCTTTGTCCATATACTCAGAAAGAGGTTTTGATGCTATTTAAAATATGTTCCTTTTGATTTGTTCAATTTCTTTAATATTTGTCATATCATGTTGCTAAGCCTTGACTTTGCATGGTTATTATCCTGTTATTGACTTCTGTTATAATAATCGGATTTATATCATCTTTGATATCAGAAAATAATTAGCACCTTAGTAAGTCTTTAGGTTTCGTTTTCGGTTTAACCACTAGATCTACAATTAAGGAGCTCAGAGTGCAAATCAGATTACTTGCAGATTACTGCTGCCAGAAGCTTGATATGCTTATTATTATGCTATTATCATTATTTTAGGTTCGCCCGATGTTGACATAACCTTGACCGTTAGCCGATTTAACATTAACCTTTAATTTAAGCCCCCATAATTGACATTGATTTTAAGGATAAGTATAAGGTTAGGGATAGCGAAGGGTCCATGCATATACCGCGATGATTGAAGTTAACTAATTGCGCATATTTTTGTGTCATTGTAGTAGTTTTAACATGAACTATATGTATATTATGTATAGGATAAAGTACGAGGTCAGTCCATTAATAGGAATATTGTCGTTTCGAGGCGCAGCCAAGGCACCCGTATAATGTTTTAATTAATGGAGCTGACATGGTTCTTTTACCGGCTTAGGTTACTGTTCATCATTGAAAATAATGTATCATGAAAAATAGGAATGTAAAATAAACTATGTATATCAGTTGTCCTTTTCATATTTTTTTCCCCTTTCACTTCAATTGGAAGTTCAGCCTTAGCGTTTATACATGACAATAATCCGTGTGCTCCGTAATTTTTAAAACTGTCGGTTGGGAAAAGTGTTAGCGCGTCTCGAAAATTAGCCAAATCAGAATGGAAAGAACAAACTCAAACCATTATCTACAATTTCCTTGTGATTTATATCTAGTTCTTCCACCAATTGAGTAATGTGATTTACCGCTTATTAAACCCGAGACATATTGCATTACTCTGCCTATTGAATTTTAGACCGACTTCGAACAGTTTGAACTAAAAGGATGACAATAAAAAAGGCTCGAAAAGAATGTATCCTCTTTAGCATTTTGATGCTGTCATTTTCACAGAACATAACAAAAATGAACAGTTTCATTTTATTTCATATTAAACAAATACATCAATCATTGGTTCTCTAACACAAAATACACTTTTCTTTGAGCGAATTAGGTTTGAAACATGGGTATACACTAATTTTGGTGAACTTTCAAAGAAATATTACAGAGTTCTATTCTTGCTGGCCATGGTTTGTTGGCAAAGATTATCGGTTTTTTCTTGCTGAAAAAAAAAAGAAATGAAATTGTTGCTTCAAATAACACTATTTTATCACTTTAAGCGGCAAATGAATTCGTTTCATACCAAAGTAAATAATATTTATCCAACTTCAAAAATCTTTTGTTGGGTACTCCTGGTTCTTCGACGTTGCTCTATATTCTATCGATGTCTGTGCTGCACGTCTTGAGCAAATGCGTTTTAAAGAGCACGAACTTAAAATCACGAAGCCGTTTAAAAGTTTCATTTTTGTTGTTCTCATCTTGCTTTTTCGTAAAATCATCCGATAAATACAATTTGACGCATGTAAAACGTCAATTTAAAGGTTAGCAGATCTAAAAGCATTTGAAGGATCATTATATGAACTATAAAAATATTATATTTTTGCTTCATCAAAGACAAAATGATGGTGTTCAAATGTGTTAAATTTGCGACTTTTTCTTGTTAGTCAAACCACGTTACGCAATGAAAGACATTGATGCGAAGATTGCTTGAGTAAGTGTTCAGTGATTCTTCTTTCCATACTTGAATAAGGATGCTTAAATAAATTCTCTGTTCTGTCAAAGTCCTGTTTAACCTGAGAAAGTTTGGGTTGAAGATAACGAATGGTTTCTTCAAAATGTACATTTTGCTTTTAATACGTATACGCGTAACAGGGTAGGATATCTGCCATGATTGAAGTCTGTTAAATTAGAGGAGCAGGTGTTAAATTCGTCAAATGCCTTATTGTCAGTATATCAGCTACTCACCCATCCTTGTTAGAGAAGAGAAACCTATTATATGAAAACCTTTCCCTAAGGTTTTATTTAAAGTCATACTATTTCTGTTTTTTTTTTATTCCATTTTTGTTTTGTTTTGGGAAGCACTTATTAAAACACCCATTATAAACTTAATATTTTTAACAACAAAACACGTTTGAGTGTCATGAAAGGCATATCATGGTGCAACAAAGTCGTTACCCCTGCCTGTGCTGTATATAGATTGCCCTGTAGCGCTGAGTATGACGTCTGACAAAAAACCGGACTTTAATTGCTGAAAACACCCATTAAATGTCACTCAAATGAAGTCAATTAACACTCAAATATACTTCTTTGAGAACGAAAGGACGCATTTACCCACTCCGAATAAAAGTTCAAAACATAAATTATGCGCCTCAAACTTTAATTCACATTAATATAAAAACATCCATTCTGTTCACCCGAAAAGCGTATACTATTGTTGCGTTTTTAATTCGGGAAACGATGATTTAGGAAAGTTTAAGGGCGCGTTCACCCGCTTCGATAAAAAGCGCAAAACACACATTTCGCGCTTCAAACCTGAAGCCACATTTGTATAAAAACATAGCAGTTTATCTCTTCTGTTCACCCAGAATTATGCGCTTTTATTACGGGTGCACCCGCCTTTATGCTATTGATTAAAACATTGAACAATGTGAAATTATAATTACTCAAACTGCCTTTATTTGTTTCTTATTTTGATAACATCAAATGAATAAAATAACGGACACTAGCCAGCGAATAATTCTTTAATTGCAGCAACATTATAAGTAAATATTGCAAACCTGGCACAATCTTATTTCTGTGGCTTTATACCAACACTTAAACAATAAGCAATTGTGGGAAACATAATAACCGATTTCACAGAATAAGTCATCTGGAACAAAAGCTTTAATTGAATGCATTCCAAGTGAAAAACAATGAAATTTCGTATGAGTTCGCAACGCCCCGTTGCTAACCTTCCCTGATGTCGTGTGCTATCGGTCAGATTGTGACCATATTTTTTAGTTTCCAAGAACAGGAAACTACGTTGGTGACTGTATTGTATGAGTAGGGTTTTGAATGTGCTTTTAACTCCTATAACCGAAGGCCAAGGAATACAGTATAACAATGCATCCTTTATCTGGAGTTATTATTGTTCTTTCGGCGACACGTAGGAGTTGTTTTTGTAAATCAAATTTAACAGCTTTAACAACAGAACTATTAAAGCAGTTCAGCGCTTTGTGTGAACCGACCTAAAATGTCTTCATTATTTGTGTCAGTGGGGAGAACGCCTTTCACATTAGAAAGTTGCCATTGTCTGAACATTTGCTTAGAATAGCTGAGAACAGTATGAACGGTTACACAAATTGAGGTAGTTATTCGGGATAATTCTCTTTATGATACCTACTCTAAGCTTAGCATTGAAAAACCTGTTTTTTTAATTCTGACCACTAGCATGTCATTATAACATCATTGTGCAAATACAGTTAATGCTTCGAATTAGACAACTAAAACAAATAATCGAAAATATTTTTATAGATAGATTTTGCTTAGGATAGTCAAATTAGAAGTGGTTTTAACTGTAGCTCAAAATGCTACCGTGACAGTATCATTTAATGAAGGATGCCATGCAACGATGTTAAGTAAGAAATCGATGTTTTAAGACAACAAGATATATTTTCAAATAGGGTCAATCACATATATAAGTGTTTTTTACAACGATATAATTGTAACAATCGCATCCAATTCTTTGTATTTCATTACCATGAAAATGGATGTGTAATTTCGTTCACTTTGTAGTTCTGATTCTCAGTCGCAAAATAAGATGAGTCCATATTTAGCATTTGTTGCATCGGTTCCTTCAATAATGAGATTCATTTTCCATCATCGCAGGTTCATCTTTTATTACATTTGCCTACTGACAGATGTTGGTTCTTTTCATTATTTATAAATCGAAAATTGATTTCAGATCGACAAACGTGTGTTTTCGCTCGCGCATTTCATTAAACCTGATACTTTATGATGATGGTTTGATCGTAACATAATAACAATGCACTAATGGCATCTTTATTTTGAAACCATAAAACCATCTATGAATCTACATATGGCTACCAACCTAGATATCTAGATGTACTTGTATGATATCATTGAACGTTATGACCTGTGACATATATTCAATTTCCTATGATATGATGTGATACCTTACGATATATCAAGGGATTCATTAACGATGTTATTCTTAATTTTCTTGCACCTGTTATTATCAATGTATAACCGAAATATTCGAAATTCGATTTTTTTTTTCACATTTGACTATTCCTTATTATTTCTCATAAACAAACAAAAAACAGTGACGATCGCAAATAACGATTGCGTCGCTTATTATTTTATTTATACGCGTCCTATGCCGCGGTACACTGAAGTAAAATAAGCAGCTTTTTAAATAAAAAAGGGTGGTTACACTGCGTGTTTTCACGTCAACCTTGCTATAAAGCATAATACCAAAAACATGTCACGTGAATAAAAACGGGTTATATTTCTTCAGTATAACCGCGGCCTTGATCCGTAATACTGCAAAAAGGCCCTAATATAAAGCTCAAAACCCAAAGCGCGACTTGCTGAAAAAAAAGGAGCGAGCGTTTATTTAACGAATTACGAATATTTTGGCTTGCTATAAAGGACAAATCGCGAAAAACGCGTCCAATGTGACCCAATGTGGCCAAATGCACGATTCGTTTCCGTGAACGCTGCCTCAAGATGCTCGAGTTTTTAAATTGTTTAATATTTTCTTACACTATAAAAACTTCCATTTGAGCCCCATACATTGAAGATAAAATGAAAAACATTAATCAGGAGTACCCAACGGACCATTCTTGAAATAATGTCTCATTTTACTGCATTTGGCCTTAAATGAATTCTGAACCACTTTAAATCCGATAATTACTTGTATTAATTGAATGGTTTTATTCTTAATTTGCCAGCAAGGAATACAGAAAATATCGTGCCAGCAACTTAGCACAAATTTGCCAGCAGAATAAATCATTGATATACAGAAGTGTTGATTTTGCGTATAGTTTGAAAAAGTATCTTTTTGGGTTTTGTTCTGTGTATCTTATATATACAGGTGCATCACAGTAATTACATATGTATACTATGCTTTAAATCCATTTTATTGTCAGTCAACAACTTTTAAGACTATTAGAAACATATCTATAACATGGGGTTTATTCGTATAAAATGCCAGGAAAATCCGAAATATTTGAACTACAATATTTTATCTATTCTGTTCTGTGAAAATGCCAGCCAGATAGATATTTGAAAAGAATAGATGTTTCACAGAATAAATCGCTGGGTACTCCTGATTAATCCCTCCTCAAATAATATCATAATCAATATGCTACTCATTATATAGGACTTTAATACATCTGCCTTAAATCGTCAAAAGAAGCTCTCTAATAAAAAAAAATGGCATCAAATACTAGCTATTAAAAAGGAAAATATTCAATTCTCTCTTTGAATATATCACATACAAAAAAATATGTATATTTCATAAGGCCATATAAATAACAATCTTTTGAAAATGTTAAAATTGTTTAAGTAATAAAATCCCTATTTTATTCTCTATTTCCAGGCAACGTCCTCGTCATTCTCGTCATCGCTTCACACGCGTACATGCGCACATATACGCACGTGCTTTTGATGAATCTTGCGATCGCCGATATATCCTTTCTTTTATGCTGCGTGCCATTCGAAGCTCACAAATTCCACGCACTTGCATGGGTGTTCGGTAATATCGCATGCAAGGTGATACAGTTCATTTTGTACGTCACGCTCTATACGACAGTATGGACCTTGGTCTCCATAGCGATTGTGAGGTATTATGTGGTGACGCGCAGTAAGAAACAAATGCGATTGACGCATATAAGGCCAATGGTTATCTACACGACATGTATGTGGATAACCATTGCGCTTCTTAATATACCAACAGCTATGTCGCACGAAGTGAAAAGTATCGGCAATTATACGTATTGTGGAATAGCCGATAAAGCAACGAAGATCCTTCAAGTGTCACTATTCGTTTTCGGGTACTTATTGCCACTGAGTATCATAACAGCTGCATACTCGTTTGTACTGCGTATTTTATGTGGTATGGAAATCGGTACGCGCAGACGCACACGTGGTTTACACGCTTGTAAAGGCATACTCGCAGTTGTCATATGTTTCATTGTTGCCTGGTTACCTTACCACGTGCACGAATTAACCCGCGTCTATGGACAGATACCCAGCGGAAGTACATACGAAGTAATGCGCGTATTCTGGTACTGTCTCGCTTACAGCAACTCCGTCGTCAATCCGCTGATTTATAACTACGTATGTCGCGATTTCCGAGAGGCTTTTCGGCATATTCTATTCTGCAGGAACTCGAATTGCGGATTTCATTCGGTGCTGAAGAGACAGCCAAGTAGTCCGCAGACCATGCGTACATTGACGGCGACGCGGTTGCAAAGAGCCCCGGAGTACAATGAACTCATGATTGAGAAATGATGTGGAATGAACAACAAGTAATGTAAAATTGGAATGATAGTAAGGATTCATACATATGTTGAAATAAAAACGTTATTGATTAAGTGGCAGAGACAACATTCATCAGTTAGGGGATGTAATATTGTGTATTCTGGGTGTGTATATATTTATTTATATATATAAATATAATTTGTTGAAATAGTATACAAACAAAACTATTAGAATTTGCAGTTGATGTTTTCTTAATCAATTTGTTACCATTTATAACCATTTTATTTGCACCGTTCTTTCATCGTTGTTACGTTGAATTGTTTTAAAGAAAATATTTAAGATTATTCATGAAATAAATATAATTCAAGAAGTTTGCACTAGTATTCAAATTAATTCATATAAATTGCTATTCATTGTTATACAAGCATACTGGTGTATGTGGCTATCTAAATTTGTGATTGCTGTTAGAAATATGCTAAGATTATTGTCATCTTTTATCGCCGTTGATACTGATTTTGCTATATTTAAACAAAGTTAATTATGTCATTATGATCTTCAGAATCCAGTATATGTTTAAGCGCTATAAAAATGATATACATTAAGCAAATGCTGTAATTGAAAAGAGAAAAGTTCCAGTGATGTAAGCTTCGTTGCTTTATATTTAAATAAAAGTTTAATATGCATACCTCCTTCGACAAAAACTACTTTTCGTCCACTTAAACAAAAAAAAAACGCGCTAATAAAACATTGCGAAGGTTTATGTCAAAGCACGCTTTTAGCTTGATAGATAGACGCGTTTTAGCGTAGAATGGCGGATCTGGAATTCGCGGGAATCTATAATTCGCGGACACGTGTTAGTTGCGAATTACTTGAAACTGTGATCGTGGTTTGACTTAAGTGTGATAGAAAACTGGTTTCTCAATGTTTTCCTACACATAAGTTGTTTCTAAATATGGATAATTCTCGAGAAACACGTATCCGCGAATTATAGATTCCCGCGAATTTCAGATACACTGGTCTAACCGCAGCCTTAATTGTGTTTGAAGAATTTCAAATGTCAATAGATTATTCAATAGCAACCATCTACCAATTATTGCGCATTGTTTAATATATTCAGTTTTGCATAGAAATAAATACAAAAACTAAGAAGACAATACCAAATAATCTATATTTCAACATGTCAATGTGTTTCGAGACGTCCACTTATAAAAATCAATGGCTATTTCGTGATATGTTATTCAAACCATTATCTGCACTCATTTTTTCATTTGTTGTATATAAAATACGCGATTTACAAGACAATCAAAAGTTAATTACATGACAGGAATTGGCTGAAGGTAAACGCCTAGTGACCTTTAGAAACTTCAAAGGAACCAGTTATGAAATCATAAGGGTAAGCACCCAAGGACCTCTTTTCTCCACACAATTCATACATGAGTAGCTTGATCTATCTATTTTACATATTTTGTAAAAATGGCATGACATTTTATAGACTTCTATGTATGAATTTCCATCAGGATGCTGGAACAATAATATCTTAGCATATTACTTCATCGTGATGGCCCCATCATTGAATTTCTCAGAATCGCGCAATGAAGCGTGACGAAATGAAACAGTTTCAACACGCGACAATTCATATGTGCTTACTCATTTTGTCTGAGCGCTGCATCTTTTACTATAGGCGTTTCACTCTATTCCTAAAAAGTAGATCTAGAAAATGAATAAAGCGGAATTATTTAAAAACTGACCACGTGTTGGCCATATAAGATATCTTATTACCTACCGGGCAAGACGTCGAGAAATGTCTTTAATTTTTGTTGTTATCTAAGATATATTTTGGACGTATTTATTGGTTGCGGACACTGATATAATGTGCAGTGAATCTTGACGTGAAAAGGGTGTTTATCAAACGTTAGAACGTATGAGGAAATCCGGAAATTGTTCATTTGAGACAAATTCACAACGTCATTTTGACGTCGCGTTCTAGCTCATGCGCGTAGTACGGACTATCATTGACGTCGATTTTTAACGTTGATATCAAATAATTTGCCTAGAGTCTGTGATGTTGACGCATGTTGACAATTATTTTCATTTTGTGTCTATCTTAGCTTGTAATGAAACCAAATCACACAGGAAACTATTTACCTTGATTTCCTCAGGTAAAAGATATGCTCCATTTCCCGTTAGAATTACAAAATAGGCGGCTGAATGGGTTTTCCATCTTCGCTATCTGTTACACCCGACTCTTATAATAGCAAATGTGTCCTTGTAAGTGATAGTTTCTTGGTCTTTGGCCTTTTGGTTTTGGCCTAGTTTCGGAGT
>LQRL01182066.1:21962-32592 GCA_001703475.1 Hydroides elegans | reverse complement strand
GCTATTGTATTTTGATGTCTTATATAAGCATTCTTTTCAAAATCAGATTTGTTTTTATATTGAAAACGCAAATATTTTAAGGGCTCATTGTATAGAAAGTTCAGAAATTCCATGACGCGATTAACCAATTAGTTTTATGAATATGTAGGCTTTTTGGCAAATAAGGAAAAACGGAAACTGATTACCGGACGCATACGTAAGTCAATATTATCCGTATGTACACAATAAATACAATATACGAAACGTTACAAAGTTCATCGTTATGCACGATAAAAGCAGGCGAAATAAACGTATTATTGTCGATGTATAACGTGCTGGAAATATGCATTAAGAAGCCATATTCCATGATTGATACAATTAAATGTAGTTTGCATATAAGTAGAAGATTGAAAGAAAATTAGGTTAGTTGAACGGTATTTTGAATATATTCACGGTCTACCAAGGTTCTCACTAAATTCAATATATGAGGAAGAAACCCAAAATGAACGGAAAATGATTTCATACGGACTCAAAAAATAAGCCTAGATTACGTATTTTCATCTTACTTATTCATATGATACTATTTTAAGGACAATAACAGTATACACATTTGTTAAGAAGTCGTAAAATTAGAAGGACAACAATTATATCACTATATAAACCTTCGGATAACTTATAAGTGTGAGATACAATTGACGGAAAAACGGACTCCTTAAGTTATATATTGCAACCTTGTATAAAGAATGAGTGACAATAGTTGAATAAGAAATTGAGACAAATTATCTTATTTAGTTATTGTCGATATCACAAAATAGCAATTCATGTTTTACGACATATATCATTCGCAAGGCGATATATTTCTTTATCACAATATGTACTTTATATGTCTTGTTTTGATAAATCGTAAAGAAAAATAGTTTTGTACTTGTAGCAAGTCAAATGATAGTACTTAAGTTTGTCACTGAAATGCACCCACTTTTATAATTGTTTTAATAACAGTGAAATAAGTTATGATTCAGTTTTAGAAACCGGATGATTTTATGTGAATAACATAATTTATATGCATTGGAAAAAAGGTGTCTTCCTATTATACATATCTAGTGCATTATTCAAATTAGTGATTTATTGGTGATTTATTCTTATGTCTTTTTAAAGGATATTTGTATGATCTAACATATAATATTTCAAATAATCTTGCAACTGTATATAGATTGACATTTTGTGTTGGATAATGAAGAGTTTTATTTTCTTAATATGACAGATGGATACATTGTTATATGATAAAATGGAAATGGACATTATTGTTACCCTGTTCACGGAGGTTTTCATACCATATGGATATAAATGGGTCTATAATTATTTCACGGGTGAGTAACTGTTCAGTTCTTTCATATATTGATTTGATATTCCAACCATGTTTCGGCACCGAGCTATGTTTGGATACTTCGGTCCCTACAACTTTGGTCCCTGTGTCTTTGGTGAGTGTCCGAAGTGTCTTTCAGGAGGGATTGAAGGGTCATGACGAAAGGCCGCAGTGTCATTTCCAAAAGGGAATCAAAGTGGTAAGGACCGAAGTGTCCTACACCATTTGGAAGGACTTCCATTTCGGTTATATCTGTAGCGCAGCATATGTTGCCTATACAATCAATCGGGCGATATAGATATTATTTTGCACATTTCGTAAGATTTCCACGACAATTGTTACAGTGAATTTATCTTAGTCCTTATATGAGTAAATATCATCTGATTGACGTATCAAATCGAAAGCTCACTCACAAAATTACACAAATGGGACATATTGCTGAGTGACTCTGGTATCCCTTGCTGCTATAAAAGTATAAACAAACCCTGATACTTCACCAAGAAAAAAAATATGTTCATATTACGTATTTCCATAATAGTTTCGAAATACCTAGAGCTTCTGATGACTGCCCTTGTGAGTACAACCTGATTAACGTATCAAATCGAAACCCCCTTACATCTGACAAATACCCGATTCTAATGATATCCCTTGATGACAAAACCCCTGGTTCCTTTACCAATGGTGGTTACCCAATCCATCAATACCCGGCTCTATCCCACTTACAACATTTTTTGCACTCTTAGATACCCACTTTTTTACTCATTCCTGAGCAAACCAATGAGTAAGTAGCTTGTATAGCCGTTTTACCTGGCTTTCTAGATGACTTCACTTGCCTTGTTTATTGTTGGTTTTCTGAGTCGGGAGAGTTTAGATTTTCACCCGAGGGGCTGGAAAATTTATGTTTACTATTGTAACGGACTGCAACTTTCCAAATACGCGTAATGGAATAAAATATGCGTTCAATGAATGTGGATTTGGTAGAATTGTGTTCAAGGTCGGTAAAATAAACTTAAAGTTGATTGAAAAAAAGTCGACATTCCTAGAACTAATACTTCTCGGATAACGCATGGTTTCAAAATGTCAAGATTAGATAAATTTAAAACGTTTGTAAAACATAATAATGAATTGAATCTAGTTTTGAGGCATTTTTGGAATTTTAAAAAGGATGCTCATGACTCCTGATTTTGGTTTGGATAAGTACTTATAACTTACTTATTGAACTCTTGGATTTAGCTCATGATGCATTAAATCTTATTTTAAATTTAAACAAAAATGAAAATTGGAGGTTTTAAACATTTTATTTCGGATTTCGACTCTTGATTTTCGGTTTGGATAAGTTCATGTAACTTGCAGCTGTGTTTCATTCGTTTTGTAATTGTAATGCGAATTGAAGTAGACATAAAGAATCGTGTAACAGATTTCAGCCCAGGGAAAAAGTGCTAATTAACAATTAAAAAATATAGAACCTAGAGGTTTAGTGATGGTATTTTATTCGATTCTTGATTGTATTTAAACCTTACAATTGGCTGAACTTGCTTCAAGACTAAAAACTGTTTAGCTAGAAGTTGATAAGGAAAATATTAAGAATCAGTAAGAACGGTGTTAGATCCATTGTAAAGGTGCAGCGTTGTATACCCGGATATCGTAGGCTATCATGTGGCTCAAGACTTTGGATAAAAACTGATAAATGATCAAAGCATACATTTACAAACACTATGCGTAAAGCCCGTTTGAAATTGTAAATTTTATCAAAAGGATACTGTGTTGTCACATCATTATTAAATGTCATTCTTATGCCTATAGTAATAGATTTATGAAGATTTTGACGGTTTGATCATCAAAAATAGTTTGGTTCATAAATCTAAGTTACTGACTGACAAACCTTTCGTCCGAAAATCCAACTCTAGACAGATCTGATCAGATCGCAATCTCGCTTCGAGCAATAGTCTGCGTCATAACATAGGACTATCTTCCATTTACTGAGCACAATTATGTATTGATGGCAGAAAATCCATTGTTATCTGTACCCCTGTAACAAACCCCTCCCCGACTGAACCCCTCTCGGATCGAAGAAATGCCGTCATAATAATGTTGAGTCATTCCTTTTCGTTCATATACATGTAAGGCACAGACCTACAAAAATACCAGAGCTGTAGGCTCGAACCCCGATGGTCAACAAAAACCTGAAGACCATGGTTTTACTGCTTACATAAATCTGGATTATAGTCGTATAGCCATATAAACCTTACCAGTATCAATGTGTACGACCTGGAAAATATATGCTGGAAATATAACATAAACCATGCCTCAACATACATTGTACTTATTTGATAAAAACAACACTGATTTACCTATTTTGATATACCATTTTCCGCTAGAGATTTGGCATTCATATTGGTGGTCTACAAAAACTATACAGCCTATATTATGTAAGCCATCCCCCTCTATCCGAACACTGGCCTTTGAATCGGCATAAAAACAGTGGATCTCTAATCCAATATTTCTAAAGCGTTATTATCGTATTTGCTGCAAACGTTTGCCAAATTATTGAGATATGATTTTTATGATTTTCTACTTACTTTTTTCTCTCGTCCTTTTATCTCTTTGGCATTATAGAAAACGATATACGAAAAGGAAATCCGACATACAAACTTTATACATTGAATGGCAACAATGTAGGTTCTTGTATATGTGCTAATATTCAGTCCATATCGCATACAATTCAATTGTATGGCACATTTGTTTCGAATAACAGGGTAATGTTACCCGGTTGGGACCACATCATGCATAAGGCATTGGGTTCATTTCGCTGCTAGTCGTATTGCAAGCAAATTGGATACACAAATATAAAGCATAAACTTGAAGATAAGATTCTGTACAAGTATGAGGTTGAAATATGAATGAATGCATGACTATTATGCAAAGCATACAAATACAACTGTGCTAAATTTTAATACGCATGATATAACCTTCATAGCTAAATATATATAAGCCTTTTGCGCTTATTTTGTTGGCTGTTTATACTGTTGGATACGTTATTAATTTGATGCGTTTGCCATGTATTGTCAAATATAGGTCATGCTAGACAATTGGGTTATACACCCCACTGGGGGTAAAGCTCTAAAATTCTTCTTTTTTTTTCGGCGACAAAAGCTCTTCTCATCGCTAGTTGTTAGAGAGCTGTTGTGGACACAATTTTACATTGAGTGTGAATTTTGATGACAGTTATTTGATGACATTATAAGAATAGGAAGCTACACAGTCAGTTTAATTGTTTATTTTGGCACTGTGCGATATGTGTTGGATTAATGAGATATCATAAACCAATGTAGAGAGACAAGCAAATAAGCTGGTGAAAAAAATACAGATTTAATTGTGACATTAGCGAATAATCATTAAAAATAATTAATATCATGAAAAATATGGATAAGCAAAATTATACAGTTATGAAAACATTTTTCTTTATGATAACCCATTAAACATACTACAATATCATGAATAAACATCGGATGATATGTTTCATATGAAATATGAGACAGACGATCAGTAGATTTGGAATATCCGGAACTCGAAATAGCTGAATTAATAGGATGTCGTCGTTTTCAAGTTTATTCTGTTGTCATCCTTTTGGGAATCTGTTGAAGTATTTGGTTCCTGGAAAAGGAGGTAGGTCTATCCTTTTGAGGTTTAAGGCAGTTCCGTTGTCTAGATAAGGAATATATTCTGAATCAGGATAGGCATATCATGTGGGCAGTGGATGTTGATTCAACGCAGTTAAAAGAATAAGAAAAAAAAATCACGATTTTTCTGTCTTATGACTTAGCAAATCGAGGTTGTTCGCATGAGCGCACTTTTCATGAATATTGCCATTAAAACTTTATATGTTCCGCTAAAATCACGACTAATTGCCTTTCTTTTTCAGATTCAAAAATGAATTGTTCCGGTTCATCAATTTATACAAAAATATATTCGAATTCGAAAAGGAATGCTTAAGATTTAAACAATAATTCTTTCTTCGTATATTAAACAGGCAGCGCAGGTTCAATTAACTAAAGTAACGGGAACAGCAGCCAGTCGAAAGCTACTAATAACATATCTGACATTATTATTTGTGATATAAGTTCACTTTGTATTTAGAGTATTTTGATAAAACTGTGTCTACAGGTAGCGCAGGTTCGCTGAACAAGAGCAACGGAAGTAGCAACGAGGCGGACGCAGTCAAGTCGATCGACGCATCCAAAGTCACCTTAAATAGCAGAAATGTACAGAATGAAAGCATCACGAGCAATGGGATCGGTCCTGTCGCATCAGAGGTAAGGATTCTGGATAGAAAATGTTTTAAAAATAAAAGGAGGGGGAGGGGGTGCTGTCAAGTCGATTGACGCCTCAAAGGTTACGCGAAATAGCAGAGACGCACAGAATGAAAGTATCACGAGCAATGGGATCGCTCCGGTCGCATCTGAGGTAAGAATACTTAGGCCTGAGTAGTTCCTCGTCGTTTTCTCCTCTATGTCTGGAACATAAGAATGAACATACCCGAGTAACTTTAAGACCTAATTGTTGAGGGATATTTAATAGTGGCAGGTCCTACATGTCACCCACATATTGATAGGTGCATACCTGAAATGTTTTCATAGTTGTTTCTGAAATGTCAAATTAGTACCACGTTTGCTTTCTTCCGTTGATTTTTCAGTACCTTCTCATTTAAGGTCTGATGGTACATGCATTAAATTCTGCAATACCGCAACGAATACAAAGACGATAAACACGTTTTGGCGATTACATGCCATAACCTTTGAATAGATAATTCTTCTATAAAAGCGTTCAAATAAAACGAATATGTATATCAAACGGACATGAATACCTTTATGTAGATCAAAATATCCCTTTTCACATAAACGGTCTTTAATGCTTAAGACACACGTAGGTGGATCATGAATCCCGACTTTGTGTGTACATGTATTACACTGATCCTTCCGAGTCCTATTTAGTGCCTCACTGAATCTTCATTTGGCTTCTGTTATAAGATCCTAGATTTCTTTTGTCTGTTTAATTGGCCACTTTTGTCTTAAGGAATTGATATTTGTTTATTACATGTATGTGTGGATATTACGTTGTTCAAACGGATACTTTTAGGCCTATAAATGCCAAAGTTTCTGCCTATCTCTAGACCATTTAAGGAATTCTGCATTCAGTTAATAAGTAAATAACGTAACTGTAATGGATAAAAAAAATAGCGAGTTAAGGACAAAGTCTTCCGTTTAAGAACTGATTTTCCATATATATTTACAAAAGTATAATAATTTGCATCAAATTTATGCACGAACATAAGACTGGGACACCATCGTAAATTGGCACTGTGATCTATCGAACTCAATATTGGATACCGTTTTACTATTGTTTGAGATCTATCAAACTCAAAATTGGATATAGTTTTACCATTCATAAAAACAAAATTAAATTTCTATATTTATTGAAGTAAAAACAAAAAAAACAACATTAAAAATGGTTTTCTTACCTTCTTCTCAACAGCCCAAGACGCCATCTTACGTCAAACTGAGCTGCGCAGTAAGTGGCTACAAATCCTACAACAACAACGCCACGCCCACGTCACAAAAACAAAATGGCGTCGATGCAACAGTGGCGCCCTCACTGGACAACAACAATGTGATCGTCAATGGAGGTGGGCGGAGTCATGGTGGTTTGTTGGCGGGGGCTGGAGGCGAGCCGGTAACGCTTGAGTATACGCCAAATAGCAAGAATGCTTACGTGAAGAAAGTGAGTCAGCGTTTTGAGCAGCAACAAAACGTGACGTCATCTGAAGTGAGCGATAATAGAAATGCCCACGTGACACAACAACAACAACCACACTACAATGGTGCTTCTTCTCCTTCCTCCCCTGCAGTGACTACAAACACTACTCACTTGCCACACCACACTTCCTCCCCAAATCAGCAGCAGCAAAATTCATCCCCCAAAAGCCCGCAAAGCAGCCCCGAAATTATTCCCCTTGACGACGACAATGTCGATTCAGACAATATCAACTTCTCACAGGCCAAACAGGCATTTGTTCATTATGACACCACAACACAAAGTGATAGAGACACCACGAATCAATCCGCGTCCCCTCAACGTTCAAATAGATCTGCTGCTGACGTCCAATTAAACGAAGTGTCCTTATCGCGACGTCCCTTTGACAATGTAGTGTCCCCCCTTTCCACACAGCAACAACAAGAAGACTCGTCCTCATTGGATAATCACTCTAATGACGTCACGGATGACGCAACGACGTCACATTTACGTCACAATGATAACGTCGTTACTAAGGATATTAGTATTACGTCAAAGCTGGATACACCTGCAGATTTAGTGTTAACTGATATTGAAAATAGCGCGACCCTTGATACTAAAGGGAGCGAAAATAATACGGAGCATTTATTGGCAACTACAGCTACAACGCACTTGGATAAAACTGTTGGTGATAATGTAGTGCACATAAATGGGGACGTTGTTGTGAATGGGGACATGCCTACAGTGCAACGCTTGCCGTCGCCTCATAGTTCCAGTGAGGACTTGGATACACCGACGCCAACCAAGGTAGGTTAATTCTATATTTCATATAAAAAATATTTATAATCTAAATTTTTACATAGTCCTTTGTTGGATGCCATATTAGATAGAGGGACCGAAGATATAAATTTAAGGGGGAAAATTGATCCCCTTGACTGGTATCTTATTTTGATCACTTAACATGTTAATATGCTTAGTGCACTAAATAGCATGTTCAAACGTAGAACTCAGGCATGTTGCTTAACAGATTTCCTTAAATCAATGCATTACCCTCTCCCATCCAATTTACTGTATCCATCCACTCTCAGATGTTAATAGATTAAACTTTATCTTTTTGCTCGTCCAACCCCCTCCCATAGGATGGCGAATTCGTCCTTCAAGTGATAAAGGTAGAAGAAGAGCGAATAGATAATGATTTATTGATGCTATTTAGCTTTTGTGTTTACCATTCTTGAAATGTTGAGTACCTAACCCCGACAACTGAAAAGTTTATATACGAAGCGCCTTTTCGATACGTGACAGTGACTATACCAAGATAAGTAACATCCCAGTCTTAGATCAAGTAAAGGGTTGATTTTTATTTTTATTGAATTGTTTTCTAGGACGGCGAATACTTCCTGCAGGTGATGAAAGTAGAAGAAGAGCGAATCAACGCCCTTTGTGCCACGACCGAGAAGGAGTTGGAGACGGTCAACATGTCGGAAGAAGGTAAGATAAGGAGCCCACTAGAATGCACTTGCATGTGATTGCGCATTATACCTGGATCCGCGTTTGTTATAATTGTTGGATCCAAAACATGCTGCCGTCTTAAATCCATGGCTTATAATCTTGCCTTAGAAAAGTAATGCAAAAAAAAAAAAAACAATGAATTAATATTTTTCAAACATAGATAAATTGATAACAAACATGATAATGATAAAATGATTATGTGATGAATTCAAATAATGATAAAGAGATTAAATTGAATAGGATATATTTCAGTCAACCTTTCATATAGCTTTAGATAGCTTCAATATTTCTGATGATTTGTATACAAGACGTTGAAACACTCAATTCCTCTTTTGAACCTTGCCTGCAATTTGTATACACGGTTTCTCTTTTTTCCAGTGTCGGGCAAGGTGCGAGCGGCCATGGGCAAGGGTCACCTGCTTACCACCAAGAAGTTCAAGCAGTTCAGGGGACTCTGCGAGCGAAATATGGTAAGCCAAAACGCAAATTGTATTCCTCCAATCTCACTATTTTTTTATATTATTATTTGTTCATGGTGTATAGATCAGATTAACATATGAAGCAAAATATGCCGAAAACAAATATGAAGAAAAATGAGATAATATTTAGGGGGAGTTTTAGGTTCAAGGTCGCGTATGCTAGAATTTCACATTATAAAAGTAGATTTTCTTGTTCACATAAATATGTAAAAGTCAAACGGAATACATGCAGATTGACATGGTTATCTACCAAAATCGTATCTGTCATGCGACGCAACTAGGGCTTATCTGAACCTTTTGTATCATGTTCAATTGCTGCATTTACCTGTAAAGAGAGCTGTTCGTCAATATTATTTACAATATATGGCAATCAACTATAATATATGTTCGTGCAGATGCCAAAAGCTGGTGGCATTATGTGTGTCTATGTATTGAATGACGGCTTCGCATTGCAGACAACAATATTAGACTTCAATTAAAAAGGATGCTAACTCGATGTTTGATTTTAAGTCGAAGATCAATTCCATAACTGTTGCATTTTTTTTTCAGATACTGGGAGCAGAAAAGAGCACCTAGAACTCCTTTCAGGATCTTTCGGGATTCTAATACATGACCCCTATCTATATTTCGAATAGTTTACTTATTGACTGACCTAATGAGTGGCCGTTTGATTGACTTATTGATTGCTTGGTTTACAGACGCAGGGAGCTGATGAAAGCTTTAGGACCACCTGTCAGGATCTGGCTGGTTTCTGGGACATGGTCTTGATCCAGGTTCAGGATGTCTACGAACACTTTAATGAGATCAACAAACTGAGGCAGAACGACTGGAAACCGGCGTCGAGCAAGGCATCACCCGTAAGTACTCTTACTTTCCCACATGACGTTAAAAAAAAATGTTATATTCGTGTCTGCTAAATCGCTCCTTTGTAATTCATGCAACATTTACCATTTCAACGAAAGTATCAATGTTTTATACAGGTGATTTAAGGTTATATTCGTTTCGAACATATGAAAACCAATTAATATTAGCGCTTTTACTTCCTTTTCAATTGAATAATTACCAAACAGTCTCGTTAAATGCTACTTAACTCTCAATTATCGATACCCAGTTATAGTTTTAAACGAGCGTCTTAGTCAAACTTATATTTTCCTTATTGTAAAAAATCGTTCATATTCCACGTTCATATTATATAAACCACTTTTCCCCTCTTTGTTACAGCTCCTCTCATCCAAACCCGCCATCCCCAAGACGCCTAAATCGCGATCGGCGCGCGCCACCCCGAAATCCGCGAAAGCCCAGGAAGCCGCAAAAGCGCGAGAAGACGCGAGACGCAAGTTGATCGAAGCGAAAAAGGCGGGACGCCGACAGCGAAAGACATCGGAGAATGCAGAGGATATTGAGATTAATATCGTGACTTAGATTATTATGTCCTTGTTGGGAATGGGGGTTAGGGATGGGTTTGGATACGGGTGAATGGACGTGGAGAAGTTGAAAGCCCTATAGGAAA
>LQRL01182066.1:3647-14245 GCA_001703475.1 Hydroides elegans | reverse complement strand
GAGGGACCTCAGGCTGCGCCTTCGGTCCCTCCCGAACGGTCTCCCTCGGGGCAAATATTTTACGGTATTTTCCTGAAAACATGAAGTATTATTATATTACAGTACCGTCATGGTATATTTTGGCGCCATTATGGTGGATGCACGCCATGTCGCCGATTCGGTTAACGGCGGCGACCGAATGATCCTCGTGGTTGACGATGCGTATGGCGCGGTCCAACGTCATTTCGACGGCAATGTTTTTGGTGATCATTACTGTGAGTAGGCCACCTGTATGAGAAAAACATCATATTTATAAAAATATATATATGTATTTCAATAAAATGAATTTCTAGAGCATGCTCCATGTTATAATGTCGGAAAATATACGTTATAACAATGTGTTTTTTAGGGAATCGTCAAGAAAAAACTTATTTTTAAAACTATGGTTATATTCATGAACAAAAAATAAGGAAACAAAATAGTATTCACAAAATCTAGTTTGAACCTTTGAACCTTTTCAACCTATTTTGAACTTTTTAAACATTTCGAATTCTCGATTAATATTGTAAAATCGCGTAAAAAAATATAGAGCACATACCTGCTGATATCAATACGGCAGGATATACATTTGGCGGTGGTTCAACAAGCGAACAAACACTTGGATTCGCATTGATACTGAGAACAGATGAAACCGCCGACCCAGGGGGAGCCACCAGGACCGATCCCGGATCCATCTGAGAATGATATGGCGTCATAACTATAGATCCCCCATCTCCCATGAAGGATTGAGTGGTCATCGATGTGTCGTCATTCAAGTAGGAAAAATCAATACTGGATGGATCACCCAATACTGATTTGTCATCATGTATGGTACTCTCACTGGTTAAGAATGATTGAGAACATTGCGTACTGTCATTGGTCAAATACGACTGAGCACCTAGCGTGGTGTCACTGTTTAAAGACGACAGTGAATGCAGTGTACTATCATTGGTCAGGAACGGCCGGGGCGTGAACGAGGAGTTGCCGTGTGTTGACGAATCAGTGGTGAGGAATGGATAATTGACGTGCGTCGCTCCGCCTCTCAAGTAGCATTCACTCATAGTTGATTCACTCATGGTAGATGAGTCACCGAGAAATGAAAGCGGTTGCACAACAGTTGAACAGGTTGAAGGGGTGGCTGATAGAAAATGATCGCTTGTACCCATAATAGTTGAACCCGTATTGAAAGATAGGAAATCGCTATCCCCTTCCTCATGTTTGATTGTGCTGTTTGACTCGGAGGCAGTCAATGTGAGCTTAGCTTGGCTCTTCTTTAAATGTGTTTCTTCTTCGGCATTGTGTTTTGCTTCTAGGTCCTGTGAAATTAAAAGATTTTTTTATTCAAAATTTTAATTTAATGTTCATATACACGCGATTAATTAATAGATGTAATAATTATATACTTTATTAGGTTATATCCCAAAACTCTACATAAACACGATATTTTATAAATTCATTTTGCACAAAAAAACTCCTAAAGTATTGAATTATAAAATAAAATAGTTCTTAAAAATGTTTTTAAACATTTTGTATATGGATGGGATGATTATTATAATATTGATCCAATCTGGGATGAGTTTTATATTTTTTATAATATTGATCCCATGTAAATGTCTAGAAAGTCAGCAAATAAAATTTTACAAATATAATTTCATCCTGAAAAATGTGAATGCACGGAATGAAATGACGTAAACAGCGACAATGGGAATCGTTTTAATGCATTGTGACGTAATAATTAGGGCATCGTCATAATTGCCAGCATGACCTTGATCAAAATGAGACTGTAGCAACGTTGTTAAGCAACAATGGTCAGATTTACAATTGCTTTCATTCAGTCTACACATACTTTCACATATTGATATAAAATGACATTATTCTCGTAAATAAAATGACATACAACGATCGTTTTTGCATCTGTGTGATGCTTATTGTGTTGGTAATCATACCATGCCACAATCTCGACGAAGCGTTGACGAAAAGTGTGGAAAAGGAGAGTTTTAATACTTTTAACTTTTCCAATCTGGCTATGCCAGCTTTGGCCAATTTGGCCCCGCGCTCCACTTTCTTCGATATTCAGTAAGTTTAAATAACATATTTGATATTTTAAATGAAACAGTGATTATATAAATATAAAACAAACTGTACAATGAGTTAATATCGAACTTCAAAATTAAAAAAAAAAAAACAAAAAACATTTATTTAAGTTTGCTTCCAACTTATTAGATGAGAGGTTGTTTAATTATCTCTGTATGCATTATCTGTCTAGCTTAAGCCTTTATCTTCAACTCATAAATTTACATTTGTTGCACTTTCTGTTAAAGTAATCTGTTGATATTATGAATAAAACTCTGAAAAAACATGTATCACAATAAAATCTATATTATTTCACTATTTATTCCAGTTCCGTCGAAGAAGTGCTACCGACCATCGTTACATGGCTTGGCAAGACTACAGTCCCAGTTTCCACTAACAGCTCAATCGATTTCCACATTCCAAACAAAGTTCAAATCAACCAATTGCAACTTGCATTATTCCTCTTTGGATTGGGACTGTACGCGATATTTGCCATGGCACTGGTTATCGGACACTGCTTTACCATGTCGAAAATTCGCAAGAATACCAAACGCTATTCGGCTTTGAGAGAGCGCTGTGCTGAGCTTCACGGAAAGATCATTGCGATCGAACAACTCTGCTGCGCGACCGAGCTCAATCTGAAAGGCATTGGCAATCGCTACAAACAAGAACAACTCGCGATCGAAACAGTTCAAGCCGAAAACCAAGCGGAACTTTGCGGATACAAATGCAAGGCAATCGATATCCAAAGCAAGATCCGATCAAATGATATCGCCCTGCTGAAAACGGATTCTGCCCTTCGCAAACTTGAAATGAAATCGGATTTTCTTCAGGCAAACAACGCGGTATTGCAGGAACGAATCGACAAGGTTGTCGCAAGGAAGGAGGCTATGGGTGTCTGGTTTGAATATCAGGACAAAGTTATGCAGTTGTGTGATGATGTTAAGAATACTCATGCACGAAACAAAGAAATGGCCAACAATCTCCGAAAAGCAATCAATTCCTGTGATTTTGCACCGGTCGCTTTGAAATTCAAAGAGGCTCAGGCAAACTACGAGATTACCATGGGCAAGTTGAAGATCTGGAAAACGAAGGAGATTATGAAGGAAAACGAGAAAATGGTTGATTCTCTATGGAATGCCCTTTTGTATCTTGACATGAAACCTGTTGTCGATAAAGTTCATCAAGTCACTAACAACTTCGAAATGGTTTCGGCAGATATTAAAGCGATACAGATTGGAACGGGCTTACCATCGAAAAAAGGACGGTCAATCTTAAAACACCAAAAGAACAAAGTTCGAAAGCATGTTGATATTAAGACATCTCTGAATAGAGTTCGATACATTTAAATCCATGAAAGTTTATATTTATTTTTATTTTGGCAATATATTATTTTCATATTATTTCATAGGGAATGGGTATATCTTTTAAATGTTTAAATTTATTTGTATTATTGAAAAATAGAATAAAGCTTATAAGAATATTTTTGTTTGTTTCTTGCAAAATCAAAATCAATCCACTAAAAATAAACACAACTTTAAATGGAAACATTGGCTTTTCAATAATATTCACGAGACTGGCTGACACAATAATATTCATTCAGCAAATAAAATATATTTTGCAATTTTCTGACTCTGGGGGACTTTACTTTCATTTGTTTATTTCCAAAAAATCCTTTCTACAACGGACACATTGGTATACATTTTACAAAATCGTCAATAGCACACAACATCGGAACAAACTTAAATAAAACATTAAGTGAAACAGGATATATATGATAACATTAGAAGTCTATAGAGCCGTCTTTTATGAACTGCGTGAAAGCAAACAAAAAACATATGTACATTATTTGATATATTGGTCATTATTGCTTGAAAATCGACATGATGATACTCATAAATTTGCTCAGTTTGCTAAGTCTATTCGCACTCGGGTTTTCCATGAGATATCGAATGAATATACAATTAAAATTCCTAAATATACGTCTACCATATACAAAAGTCTTTCGTTTTCGAAGAATTACATTGAAATAGCAGATGTTGCTCATCGCAGATATAACGTCTATGTTGCATAAGTTGAAATTAAGACGAAATTTACTCCGAAAATATTCAATAAATAGTTTCATATCAGTTTATTATGTATTCATTTGTACGAAAAGAACAATGAAATCAAAATTGTTTTAATAAGCAATAATTTGTGGCGCAATAGATAATGCAACGTCATAATTGCCAAGATGACCTTGATCAAAATATGACTGTTGCAACGTTGTTAAGCAACAATTGTCAGATTTACAATTGCTTTCATTCAGTCTACACATACTTAAACAAATTGATTTAAAATGCTTTAATTTTCGTTAATATTATGATATCCAGCGTTTGTTTTTGCATCTTTGTGATGCTTATTGTTTTGGTAATCATACCATGCCACAATCTCGACGAAGCGTTGGCGAAAAGTGTAGAAAAGAAGAGTTTGAATACTTTTAACTTTTCCAAGCTGGCTACGCCATCTTTGGCCAATTTGGCCCCGCGCCTCACTTTCTTCGATATCCAGTAAGTTTTAATATAACATTTAATATTTTTATTTCGAATATGATTATGTAAATACCAAACAAAATCTACATTAAGTTAACATTTATATTCAAATAACCTTATTTAACCATAATATATTCAACCATTTAAAAATAGAAAATAAATTAATTGAAAAGGTTTTCGCACACATTTCCAATTATGTAGTAAATATGTTTTCTTCTCATCCATGCCTACCTTTTTTATCAACTTAAGATATTATTTCATTGCATTTTAATCTATATTTATCGCCTTTTATTATTCTTAAAGATTCTTGGTATTTTAAATAAAACCCGAATGTTTCATCATATGTTTTATATCATTTCTCCTTCTATTACAGTTCCGTCGAAGAAGTGTTACCGACCATCGTAACATGGCTCGGCAAGACTACAGTCCCTGTTCCAACAAACAGCTCAATCGATCTGCACACTCCAAACGAAGTTCAATTCAACCAACTGCATCTGGCATTATTCCTTCTCGGTTTGGGACTGTACGCGGTTTTTGCTTTGGCATTGGTTATCGGACATTGCTGTACCATGTCGAAAATTCGCAAGAATGCAAAGCGCTATATGGTTATGAGCGAGCGTTGTTCTGAGCTTCGAGAGAAGATCATTGCGATCGAACAGCTGTGTAATTCAACCGAGCTGAATTTGAAAAGCATTGGCAATCGCTATAAGCAAGAACAACTCGCGATCGAAACAGTTCAGGCCGAAAACCAAACGGAACTTTGTCGGTACCAATGCAAGACCATCGACATCCAAAGCAAGCTCCGGTCAAATGGTATTGCCCTGCTGAAAACGGATTCAGCCCTTCGCAAACTTGAAATGAAATCGGACTTCCTCATGGCAAACAACGCGGTATTGCAGGAACGAATCGACAAGATTGTCGCAAGGAAGGAGGCTATGGATAAATGGTTTCAATATCAGAACAAAATTGTGCAGTTGTGTGATGATGTTAAGAATACTCATGTACGAAACCAAGAAATGGCCAACAATCTCCGAAAAGCAATCGACTCCTCATTCATGTCCAAAGATTTTTAACGTTCAATGCGCTGCACTAACGTTCAACCGTTCAAAGTTGATGTATGTCCAATTTCGATTAAATGCAAGTTTGAACGGTTGCACATCTCGTATGCTCTACCGTTCAACGGTTCAAAGTTGTTGTAAATGCAAATGTAATCGTATGATTTTATTCTTGCATACTACATGTACATGTAATGAAATGACGACGAACATATACCATACCCTAAAGACGCAGTAACAAGTGAGACAATCCTTACCTATTTATTGCGTCATAACCATTTTATGCAATTACGTCATAATTCCGCAACAAACAATTACTATTCGTTCTTGACTACCCTTAGCATTGAACGGTTGAACGTTAGAACATCGAGTTTCTCCTTATTTTGCAGATATGTAACATCTATCAGATTGCTATAGAATGGGAAGCTTCTTATGTATCGATCAATTGAAAGTTTGAACGTTTGTATATCTCATATGTTCTACCGTTCAACGGTTCAAATTGATGTCAATGCGATTACATATTTGTTGCGTCATAAGCAATTTATGCAATTACGTCATAATTCCGCAACAAACAATTACTATTCGTTCTTGACTACCCTTAGCATTGAACGGTTGAACGTTAGAACATCGAGTTTCTCCTTATTTTGCAGATATGTAACATCTATCAAATTGCTATAGAATGGGAAGCTTCTATCCTTTTTGTCTATTCTAATGAATATATAACATTGATATAAGTATGATCATACATTTTATATAAATAGATCTACGTCGTAAAGATATTATTTTCGGTGAATTTCGCAAAAGACACGGAAACAAGTGAAACTTGTCACAATGATCCTAACCTTTTTGCATCAAAAACCTTATATACAATAACGTCATTATCACATAACAGACAATTAATATATATTCTTGACTACCCTTAGCATTGAACGGTTGAACCCTAGAACGTCTACTTTTTTCAGATACATCACATCAATATAATTACTAGGAAAGTTTCTTAAATAGTCATAGCAAATATGTTATTTGAACGATTGCATCTCCTCTTTAAGGAATGACAAAATATACCTCAAACAGTTCTCTCAAGAATATAATAAAAGGTCGCATATGTCTTTTAACTTTGAACCGTTGAACATGTGTGCAGCTCATTGAACATTTCAATTCCTTGGACATACCTCCGACTCCTGTGATTTCAAACCAGTCGCTTTGAAATTCAAAGAGGCTCAGGCAAACTACGAGATCACCATGGACAAGTTGAAGGTCTGGAAAACGAAGGAGATTATGAAGGAAAACGAGAAAATGGTCAATTCTCTGTGGAATGCGCTTTTGGATCTTGACATGAAACCCGTTACCGATAAAGTCCATCAAGTCACTAGCAACTTCGACAAAGTGTCGGCTGACATCAAAGCGATGCAAATTGGATCCGGATTACCCTCGAAAAAGGGACGGTCAATCTTGAAACACCAAAAGAACACTGTGCGCAAACATGTGGATATTAAGACCTCTTTGAATCGAGTTCGATACATTTAAATCCATGATAGTTTATATATATATATTTCTTTTTGTCAATAGATTATTTTCATAATATTTTATAGGACATGGGTATATGTTTGAAATGTTTAAATTTAATTTGTATTATTGAAAAATAAAATAATGTTTATCAGAGTATTTTTGCTTGCTTCTTGTAAAAATAAAAGCAATCCACTAAAATAAACACAACTTTAAATGGAAATATTGACTTTTCAATAATATTCACGAGACTGGTTGACAAAATTATACTCATTCATCAAATACAATATATTTTACCATTATTCTTACTCCGTTGTACTTTACGAAAAGAACAATAACATTACGATTGCTTCAATCATTAATTATGATGTCACAATCAAAAAGTTTTCATGTAACATATATGAAATCTCAAAGAAACAGAGCTAAATCTTTCAATAATAGAATCAAATATATATTTTTTTCTAATGGAGAAAAAACACATAATTCTTGCAGACTTAGATGCTAAACCGCATTTTGCGCAATGGACAAAGACTCAACCATTTATACTAATAAAATTGATTGTGACGCAATAACTAATGCAACGTCATAATTCCCAAGATGACCTTGATAAAAATATGACTGTAGCAACGTTGTTAAGCAACAATGGTCAGATTTACAATTGATTTTATTCAGTCTACACATACTTTTACATATTGATTTAAAATGCATATATTTGCGTGAATAAAATGACATCCAGCGTTCGTTTTTGCATCGTTGTGATGCTTATGGTGTTGGTAATCATACCATGTTACAATCTCGACGAAGCGTTGACGAAAAGTGTGGAAAAAAAGAGTTTGAATATTTTTAACTTTTCCAATTTGGCTTTGCCATCTTTGGCCAATTTGGCCCCGCGCTCCACTTTCTTCGATATTCAGTAAGTTATTATAACATTTTGATATTTTTAATGAGACAATAATTATACAAATATAAAACAAACTGTCTATTTAGTTGATGTTGAAATTCAATTACGGCGTTGAATTCCTACATATTTATTTTAATATACAGTTTATCTAAATTATATGAGAGGTTCCATGTTTGCATTTTTCGTCCAACTTAAGCCTTTTTTTTCAACTTTAAATTCATGAATTAATATTTCTTTTTTGTTCACATAATCTTGATATTACAAATAAATCGTTGAAACAATGTTAAACAAATTTTAACCATACTTTTTTTCTCTCTTTTTGTTTTACAGTTCTGTCGAAGAAGTGTTACCGAGCATTGCTACGTGGATCGGCAAGACTACTGTCCCTGTTTCCTCAAACAGCTCCATCGCTCGCCAAATTCCGAACGAAGTTCAATTTAACCAATTGCACCTTGCGCTGTTTCTGCTCGGTTTGGGACTGTACGCGGTTTTTGCTTTTGCCTTGGTTATCGGACATTGCTGTACCATGTCAAAAATTCGCAAGAATGCAAAGCGCTATACGGCTATGAGCGAGCGTTGTGCTGAGCTTCGAGAGAAGATCATTGATCTAGAACATATGTGCAATTCGACCGAGCTCAATCTGAAAAGCATTGGCAATCGCTACAAGCAAGAACAACTCGCGAAAGAAACAGTTCAAGCCGAAAACCAAGCGGAACTTTGTGGATACAAATGCAAGACCATCGACATCCAAAGCAAGCTCCGGTCAAATGATATTGCCCTCCTGAAAACAGATTCTGCCCTTCGCAAACTTGAAATGAAATCGGATTTCCTTCTGGCAAACAGCGCAGTATTGCAGGAACGAATTGACAAGGTTGTCGCAAGGAAGGAGGCAATGGGTGTCTGGTTTGAATATCAGGACAAAGTTATGCAGTTGTGTGATGATGTTAAGAATACTCATGCACGAAACAAAGAAATGGCCAACAATCTCCGAAAAGCAATCAACGCCTGTGATTTTGCACCAGTCGCTTTGAAATTCAAAGAGGCTCAGGCAAACTACGAGATTACCATGGACAAGTTGAAGGTCTGGAAAACGAAAGAGAATATGAAGGAAAACGAGAAAATGGTCGATTCTTTGTGGGATGCGCTTTTGGATCTTGACATGAAACCCGTTTCCGATAAAGTCCATCAAGTCACTAGGAATTTCAACAAAGTAGCGGCAGATATCAAAGCAATACAGATTGGATCCGGATTACCCTCGAAAAAGGGACGGTCAATCTTGAAACGCCAAAAGAACACTGTGCGCAAACATGTGGATATTAAGACCTCGTTGAATAAAGTTCGATATATCTAAATTTGTAAATAATTCATATAGTTTAATTTGTTTTAGGCCATTCTGTTTTGATATAAATTGATATTAATTTGATGGAAGAGGGTTGTTTTAATTAATTTATGAAACTATCTTTGAAAAATAAAATATAGAGAACCGCAATTGTATTGTCTTTTTCTCTCATCACACTGCTATAAATGCCTTTCCGTATATAACTCATTATAACAAATAGTTAAATGCTTATAATTGTAAGAATGATCACACCTCGATCAGAATTCAGATTGTAATCTCCCATCTGTTTTAAGCTGGGGTGGTCTCTTCACAATATTTCGCACCGATTATGTTGATTGTGATACAAATTGGCAAAGGGATTTATATACAGCAATATTATAAACCATTCGAACCATGTATAATCTGCTGTCTGAGTCATTTCTGCTTGAAGAGATTCGACAATCGAAGCTCTTTCTGTATTGTATCGGTTGCTATGCTCTTGTATCGAGGCTTCAATCCGTATTTTGATAATCCATCTTTGTAAATACATATCACATAAAACAAAACCACAGGTAACAAACAAAATAAATAACGCAATCGCCAAAACACAATCCTCCACGACAATCATAAATAAGTAGGTTGCTCTAGGGACGTATCGGAGTAAATCTGTTGTTGTGCTTAATGGTGGCAAAATGAAAATCCATTCTAAATTTTGCTCATCCATTTTGAACTGGCTGTGTTCCTGTGCGCAAATTGAATTCAATATCCATCGTCTAAGGGGAGCTCAACTCCGGAAAGGTTTCGTCCAACGAAGTATGGATTTTTGAAATCAAATCATTCCGTCTTCGTGTCTAGGTAAATTCAGAGGCGAAAGCAAGGGGACATAGTTGATCCCCACAATAAGGTTAGGCAGCTTCGGAACAATGTAAATAATTGTTACTGGAACCAAAACGAAAGTTAAAGCAAGCATCGTTGCGAAGTATGCGACTGCGGTCGACACACCCATTATCATGAAATATTAATTCTTTTGGTTTCATTATATCAAGACCGCCTGAATAAAATAGCATGCGTCTTCCGGGTTTCTATACCTATTTTTCACAAATCCATTTCTGCTTTTTATATTACTTTGTTTTTTAATATTAATGTCTTTATGTTTTAAAATAGAATTCTATGACAACTTATAATGGAAACAATAC
>LQRL01182063.1:13351-25167 GCA_001703475.1 Hydroides elegans | reverse complement strand
TTGGGATTTTCTCCTATTGGGATTTTCTCCGATTGGGCTTTTCTCCATTGGGCTTTTCTCCATTGGGCTTTTCTCCATTGGGGTTTTCTCCGTCCACCCTTGTAAACAACTGGACCCATATTCTCCGCTTTAACCTTAACCTTAAACTTACGCTTTTCCCGACCCTTTTACAGTGGTTTTTAGGGTAAGGTTAAGCTTAAGTCGAGCGGAGAATATGGGTCCTGCTAGTGCAGCTGAAGTTCAAGATTGATTAAGTAATTAAATTATTAGTAAAGGCAGCTCCGCATTTTTAGGCCCCAACCCAAAAGGTTGGTGGCCTAATGGTTTGGGGTGTCCGTCTGTCTGTCCGTCATACTTTTTTGTACGGGCTAGAACTTTTGAACGGAAGGTCATAGAGACTTGGTTATAGGCTCAAATGAAAGAGGTAGATGTGCCTTTTGACCATTTCGGTCAAAAACACCCGACCGGAAGTTGTTAAATTGGCCAAAATATCCAAAAATAGCGTTTTTTCAAGACTTGAGCTTTCACGGGCTAGAACTATTGAACGGAAGATCATAGAGACTTTCAACTTTGGTATAGGCTCAAATGAAAGGTCTTGGTCCGTAGATGTGCCTTTTGACCATTTCGGTCAAAACACCCCACCGGAAGTTGTCAAATTGGCCAAAATGTCCAAAAATAGTGGTTTTTCAAGACTTGAGTTTGTACGGACAGGAACTTATGAACGGTCATAGAGACTTCTAAAATACTCAAAAACGACTTTTGGGGCGTTGGGGCCTGTTCGTGTTCACTGAATACTTGTTTTATTTTATCAACTATTTTGAATTCGTTTTGCTTATTTATTATTTTCATTCAAGTATTCGTTACCATTTCATTGTTGGGAGTGTGGAAGAAAGCAAAAGCGTCTAATACTCATGTATAAAGCCCTAGTAAAAGCAATTGTTATCCCTTCAAATGACATTCACTAACCTATTAGGCCCACTAGACAAAAACATTCTCATATGTTTCTACAACTACATACTCGCTTCGCGACTTTCCTTTAGATATTATGATTTATCCCTAACACTAGAGCTTATCAGTTTTAGTTTTTTAGCCCCCATTCAACCAATTTGGCTGAGGGCTACTGCTATCCCCCATTCCGTCCGTCCGTCTGTTAACATTTGAGATGCAGTAGTTTGTCCGCGGCAGTTTGGTGTGAAGCCTTTGTCCTACGGCTCTGAAACTTCACACAGTGACAGACTATATAATGCAGATATGCAATGTCGAGGTTTCAGTTTGATCGATCAAAAATTTTCGAAAAAAAAAACGGGGGTCTGAACTTAGACGAATTTGAGATATTTTGGCATATTTATACAACAGTTTGTCCGCGGTTCTTTGGTATGAAGTCTTTGTCCTAGAGTTCTGAAACTTCACACAGTGAAATAATATATATTGCAGATGTGCAACGTCGAGGTTTCAATTTGATCGACCTTAAAATGTCGAAATTTCGGGGATCTTAACGGGGAACTTAACGAATTTGAGATATTTGGAGGCTATTTGTACAGCACAGAAAAAGATTACCCGTATATCATGACGTTGTGAGGACTACATTGTGTGGAAAAATATGTAAGGGCAACGGTGTGAGAAAAACATTGTAAGAAAGAAGTTAGACGTTATGAGAAATACGTTGTGAGAAAGACGTTGTGAGAAAGACGTTGTGAGAAAGACGTTAAGAGAAAGACGTTGTGAGAAAGACGTTATGAGAAAAACACTGTGAGAAAAACGTTTTGAGAAAGATATTTCGTTTGACCTGCTTCTTTTAATCGACAAATATTCGTGATAAAGAATGTTTTGCATAGGCTGGAGGCTTTGCATCTCTGATGCCTATGTTTTTAACATATATGATCTTGTACGGGGTAGAACTTTCGAACGGAAGGTCATAGAGACTTGGTTATAGACTCATATGAAAGGTTTTGATGTGAATATGTGCCTTTTAACAGTTTCGGCCAAAAAATGGCCGAATTCAAAATGCTCAAAAGTTGTGGTTTCTTTAAAAAAAAATGAGCATATATGAAATATTCAACATCCCTTCGAATCGGGGGGCGGTTGGGGCCTCTTCGTGTTTCATAAATACTTCCTTGTCATAACACGTTCCCTGTATTTAGTGTAAGAAAACTTTGTCTCAAAATTTGAACTTTATGTTTTAAGGCAAGAACGCAGGTAGTTCAACTCGTTAAATTCGACGAAGGTTATTGGATATAATATAATTTGATATTATATAAATTCGATTTAAAACAAAATAGCATTACGCTCGCTTAGGATTTGAATTATATTTAACCGATGATTGTTCTATATACTCCAACATTTACATTAAATAAGTTATGCAATTTGACAAATCAAAAGTAGATATAAACAATATATATACAAAAGTGCATAGAAGAGCAGATTATGAAGTATAATACTTATTGTATTTAAATCTTATCATACAAGGCGATGGATACAGCACAAGGAAATTCTCCCTGGAAGGGACGAAAAGGCGATGATAAAAACATAAGAAGACGAACGAAAAAACTCAACAAAAGTATATGCTCTCAGGTAAGTAAAAACCAAAGATATGAAACGCACACTTTGAATCACTGAATGGACTATAGCGGGTAAAATATATAGATTCTATCCGTCATTAAAAGTGACACTGATTAACATCATGACACGTTAGAAGCAAGTCGTAGAATAAAAGGAATCATTTGCGTACTGTTTATAATCCTGTTTATTACCTTTTATTGCTTAAATCTAAGTCGACTCTCACGATAATACACATAGAATATCCATTAATGAAATGATGCCAATAAACAAACATATATTTCTTTTAAGGATAGGCCAGGGTGAACAATACATCGACAAATCTACGAATGACAGATCATTATATATATTTTTTAGATGCAGTTTTATTTTAGCGATGCAAATATGGCAAAGGATAGATTTGTGAGAAAGGAAGTGGACAAATCAAAAGATGGATGTAAGTAGAAATATGTATGCATTGGTAAACGCTTATTACCTTATAATTGGTTACATCTAATAACACAGGATTGAGTTATCATTTACCGCTTTTGAAACGAGGGAAGGTTTTAGCATTTGTTTCGTATAACAATTCAAAACAAAATCCATTGTACATTCATACCGTCTATTGATGTCTTTAAATACTTTTTTTCAGGGGTGCCATTATCTGTCTTTTCCAACTTCAACCGGATGCGTATTTTGTCAACAGACGTCGCCGTTATCGCTCAGGCCTTGGCCAATTCAACATTACTCGAGGTTGGTATGGAAATATTTCGTTGCCTTTTACAATATCTAAAGATAGCTTTAGCTAACGTAAATTATTCAGAACACCCGTATATGTGAAAATTACATTATATTTTAATTCATATCAATAGAATAAGATATTAATACTTTGAATATGAAATCATAGCATTTCGTATAGAGGTCTTTCTCTGTTTTCAAAGGTTTCCGAAGATAAGAAATCCGTTCGGCGTAAAACTGCCTTTGTTGAAAAAGACCAGAAAGAAGTGGACTCGAGAACAATCTATGTTGTAGGTTCCTTTGCCTTACTTGTCTATTCGCGCTGACAAATACTTTACAAAATACCTTTTATAAACAGTTGAATAAAGGAAATTCATTTCAAAATATATGTTCTTCGTTTATGATAATCCATTTACAATTTTACATTATCCAATCCGATACGCAAAGACAACATGTGTCGAGGGTATGCATTAATATCTACAGATGTTTTAACAGTAACCGACTTAACGCATTCCTTCAAAAACTAGAATGGATTTTTCTATATACATGTAAATACGGTTCAGGTAAATCTTTGACTCAGCATCGACTAGAAGTACCTTCAAAATAAAGTATTACATTACACATAACCAGAAGTGCATGACTTTTGGTTGACTGCGTTACATGTACGTTTTCTTGTTAATCGTAGGAGTGCTTGCCTCAAGAAGCAAACCACGACTGGGTCAAACAGTTGTTCACCCCCTATGGCGAGGTGCTCTACGTTAGCATGCCTCGTTTTCAAAGCACCGGCGACTTCAAAGGATACGCGTTTGTAGAGTTTGCGACCAAGGAAGCGGCAAAGAAAGCGAAAAAGGTACGAGGACAATCAATCTATGAATAGAAAAAGAAATGGGAATGAGTCAAGCACGGTTTGCTTTTATATCAGGCTTAAGGTCTGTCTTTTAGGACAAGTTTAAAACAAATCCTATAAAGCTCATTACCATACTCGTAGATGCTTGTAGTGTTTCGTCATGGAGTCTCATGCCTTCCTATGTAAATTATTTCATTGAAGACATAATCATTTATATAAAAATGTGCGCATCTGAATTAGTGTTTCTTTAAAAATGTTTTGATTATAAAAACCAATATGCGTCAAACAATTGAAAAATTTTCGAACTACATGAGAAAAAATTTCTCCCGGTGGGCGAGAGAAAAAAATCTATACCTCCTTAATTGTATTTTTTTGTTATCAACACAAATAAAAACAAGTCATCACAATTGTATGCTTCTCAAACTCCGCAGGAGATGAACAACCCTCCGGTTGGCGAGCAAGACAAGTTCGCCTTCTTCCCTCGCATGGGCAACAACGATGTACAGCGCTTGAAGAAAACACTTCAGTATTACGAAGGTATGTGGGAGGAGCCGGGTAATTCACATGCGATATTGATAAGAAAGCCCTATATATTTTACCATTGCCTGCTTTCGCAAATATTTTCTATGTCCAGTTAGTTTAATTGAGCTTTTAAATATGGGTACATACTGGTAGATAAATCCAATATTATGAAGGTATGCAGTAGGGATAGGATCGGGTATTCACTTCGGGTATTCCTAAGAAAGACTCCTTTATCGTTTCCCGCGTATTTACTCTAACCAGCAAGTTCTATTTCATTCGCTTGGGGGATTAACAAGATGGATGCGTTTTAGTCACAACCAGGTGACCAACGTGCTATACGACTTTTCTCTCAAAAATTAAATCTATTAGATATAAGGGATGCCATCCTAAATTATGATTTAAGTCCTGAAGATTACAAAAGTAGTAATAATAACAAATAGGCTAATAAAACCTCTAATCATTAGTGAACACTATTTATGCTCTTTAAATTTGAAATCTCATGTATGCATATTTCATTTCCATAGGAGAGATAGAGAAGCACAAAAGAAAACGAAACATAAGTGACCAATCTGACGATTCAGATACCGACCATACGAAAACTGCTAAGCGATCACGAACGTTTAGTGAAGGCAACGAAAATGACGCTAAAGACAAGGTGACCGAAGGTGACTCATCGGAAAACAAAAGCGAAACCACGAAAAACTATTCGAAAAACGAAAGTGAAACCCTGGGGAATTCCCAGCGTGAGAACCGAAAGCGAAAGTTCGACGATTCGGATGAGGAATCAGCAAAAGAAAGTGTGAATAAGCAGGCAAAGTTGACAAAAGAAGGAGAAGGAGAAGAAGAAAAAGAAGGGAAAAAGAACAAAGTGCGCAACAAGAAGAATAAAGATCAAACGGAAAAGGAAGATAAAGCTGTGCCAGAACTGCGCGTGTATTCCAAGTAAGCGGTCGTTCTGATCATTGTTGAGTATCTCTTGCTAGCGAAACTTCATAATTAGTCCAAATGATATTAACTTCTTATTTCAAGGAAATGTTTCTTTGTTTGTAACTTGTGATATTCATTTCTGAATTTTATGATTTTTTTTTAATTGTAAAAATGCGTATGTAGGTTTACTGAACAGTTTACAATCTTATGATTTTATCATAACTTTGCAGGAAGAAATGGCTTGCTTTAAGGGGGGAATACATACAGATGCAGAAGGACAACATGAAGAAGCTTAAAGAATCACTGAAGAAATATCGGGGTATGTTTGTCTAAACAGAATATTAAATATACACTCATTTTGAACATGTTTCGCAGTGACATGACCTCAGGGAGGTAGCGTCATCGTCTTAAAAATAACCATATCCACAAATCCATTGCAGGGTGTAGCATAAGGGTCGAATCCCTCGGTAATTTCGAGGGTAAATCAGGATTACCGAGGCAGAATTGAGGTGCCCTCGAAAATTACCGAGGGACAAATCGATTTTATCGAGGCATAATTTAGGTACCTTGGACAAATTTTCGTGGCAAATATCCGGAACCCTCGAAAATTTACCGAGGCAGAATTCTGGCTTATACTACACCCTGCATTGCCCAGTCATACACACTTTTTCGGTTGTGATCAAATTGAGTCAGTACTTCCCTGGCTTTGCCATCAAAAGAAACGGGACCAGAAAAGTTATAGATCGCGCTGTGTTGTTTCAACGGTTGATAGTTAATAGATGTTTTACCGTATACATTTAAAATATAAATCATTCTGCATATTTACATAGAGCAAGAAGCCAATGGCGGAGATGCCAACCAAGCAGAGACAGAAAACCCAATCGAAGAGAAACCGGAAGCGAAGAAACCTTCGCACGCCGTCCCACAATTCATTGCGAATGTTATCATCCGGGTTCAGAGTCACGTGCCCATGAAGCGAGTCGAACTCACGGTGAGGGTAGGGTATAATGACGGGGAAGTTTTATTTGTAAGGGATGGAGGCGATTATTGTTCTTCTCGGTCAAGATAGATATTTGAAATTGATTAATACTTGTAATGGATTAATTACACAAGCTAAAAACCTTTTAAGATAAGTTTAGGTTATTGAATGAGAAGTATGAACTAGTTACCTGTTAGCATGAGGCCAATTGTATTCTTGTTATTTCTTAATTGTGCTTTATTATATGTTTCAGGAAAAGGTCAGAAAATACGGAAATATCGCGTACGTGGATGTGCGAGAGGAGAGTATGGAAGGGTATGTTGCGTTTGATTTATGGTTAATTTATCATTGTACATTTGAAATGGTAAAATGATTTGCAGCAAACTTCTTTTTGATACGTAGTTTAGAAAAACAGATAACTTTCATAAATATTTGTTATTACTATTGAGTTACGAAAAACGGAATTGTCGTATTTATCGACGTAACATGGTTGGTTGAAAAGATAATCTATCTGTTTTCATCAACTGTGACAATACAACTCAATTGGACAACAGCAGAAAATCCACACATTTATTGCATCTGTGGTCGGCGTCATCTTAGAAATATTTCGTCTAAGGCCTTTTTCTTGTTCATATAAATGATATATCCTCAGCATTCTATGGTCCTCAATTACAGATACATTCGTTGTAAAGATGAGGAGACGGCCACTAAGCTAGCAGATGTTCACATAGCCAACCACGCATTTAGTCTTGTTACCGGTATGTGCCTCATATTTTTAACACACAATTATTTTTAACACACAATTATTTTTAACACATTCATATATTCATATGAGATATTATATATTCTTATATTCATTTTTATCCCCCGCCTCCCTAGCTGGGGCGGGGGATATAGAAACGCACCGTGTCCGTCCGTCTGTCTGTCCGTCCATCCAGATGAGTTTGTCCAGGCGATTTCTCAGTTACTGTTCACTGTAGGTGGATGAACCACCACAGCTGGATAGAATACATACCAAAGCTGTGCCTCGCAAGGTTATTTTTGAAATTTTCGAAAAAAAATGTAATTTTGGCGATTTTTGAGGTTTCGAACTAAGTCCTTTTCCGTGATAGTTTTGTCCAGGCGATTTCTCAGTTACTGTTCACTGTAGGTGGATGAAACACCACAGCTGGATAGAATATATACCAAAGCTGTGCCTCGCAAGGTTATTTTTGAAATTTTCGAAAAAAAAATGTAATTTTGGCGATTTTTTGAAGTTTCGGACCTAGTCGTTTTCCGTAAAAAACAATCTCGACCACATGTGTGCTCCCCGTAGTGGGCTCGAACTCACGCCGTCTGGTCAGTACTATTGTCAACTCGTTCCAGCCGTAAGTCAACCACTATATCCATTCGGCCACGCCGGGATAATGTACACTACCTATGATATCTAAACTTTATTGAACCTATTTTGGCAATATCTTAATGTGAAAGTAAATGTACTCCATATCGAATTATCCGAAAAACGGAATTTTTGTGGTTTTTGTTAGGGTAGGCATATTAGACCAATGAAACCCTAGCCAATGCAAGCTATTTGACGATTGATATCATTTTTCCTCCATGCAATTAAAGTTTTAATTTTTTCTGGCAAGCCATTAATAGTTATTAATATAATCTCATGCTTACGTTTGGTCGTCTTGTGAGATTTTGTCTTACGTTTGAGGTGAAGGACGCTGCATTTTAAACATCTTGACACATTTTCGATTTTGCAAAACAAATACATTTTAAACAATTTGTATAGAAAAAAAAGAGCATTCCCGTATGGCCAGGTGCTGCTCCCCGTGTGACGAGGTCCAAAGTCGGGGCGGGGGATATGCAATCCACGATTGTCTTGTTGTTTCTCAAATCTTGAAGATGCATTCAATTTCCTCATCACTTATCACTTCTCGAAATTCTAAAATTATGTTAACAACTTACCAAAAAACGTGAATCAAAAACCACTTAAAAAACAAGTAGTTGAGAAATTGTTAGCATGTTTGGGTAAAAATAAATGTTCAATCCTTATCGGGAAAAAATGTGATATTTAAAGGAATACGAAAGTGTTTCGGAATATGTGTTATGATTAAGAGCTTCATAATATCAAGCTTTGACTGTATAATGGGATTCATTATATGTTCGTTGATTTCCAATCCTTTTATTGCAGGTGAAGATGAGAAGAAATACTGGGAGAAACTAAACAGCGACCGAGAAAAGAAGTTGAACACGAAAACTAAGCGAAAAGAAAGGGGCAAGGCCAAGGTAAAGTCAGGGGTCATTTCAAGGTCAAGATGGCAAAATGATGTAATGAGCTATTGACATTGAACGTAGCCTTAATAGGGACGGTTTTTTTATGGTGAATGATAGAGCAGCTTCAATGAAATTGTTATGTTTCGAGCCGGAGCTATTCTATGTGGAGTTAAATTTAGTCAATGATAAGTGAAAACTTGTTTCTGAACACCATTTACCGTGGTTACTTTGAAATTGAATTAATTTGGAAATAGGTTATGGCTTGCAATGTACATGTATACGGAAGTTGATAATAATTTTGTGAAATATAGTTTTATTTTGAATATCAAAACAGTGTTTTAATACTGAAGCATGATACTCTATGCTTTATAGGTGCGCGCGTCTTATTTGCCAAAAAAAAACATGCTCAAAAGTGTTTAATATTCCATACATGTAAATTGTTAAGCGTAAACCAATCTTGGGTCAGGTGATATTTCTTCGATATTTCATGCATAAACGTGTTTTATCGAGTTAAAGCATTTATGGGGTTCTAAAATATCAGTTATATCACTGTTTAGTTGGAGCGCAAAGCAGAAACGATCGTCGCTCAGGAGATCGGAAAACGAGGTCACGTGGTATTTGAAGAAGACTGAGCTATGGGAAACGGACTTTGCCGAAGTTTACCGAAGTTTCCCGAAGTAAACCCGTTTGCACTCTAGACCCGAATTTAGACTAAAAAGTCTATTTTGCACAAATGATATGAAAAGCTTCATGTTGGCAAGAAAATGTGAGTGATAAATGGTTTTGAAGATTGTAGTTTTCAACTGCTGTTTAAACTTAATTAAACATGTAGTTACGGATGTTCCTTGTTTTAAGAAGGAACCGTCTTCTTAAGCTCTATGAATAGCGTCCTTTATTATGTTTGTAGGACATTTTAGAATTGAATTCGTCGCTACATAAACAAGATGAGAATTTTAATCGAACAAACAATAAATAAAACAACTTAACATCATAGATTTGCATTTTATTTTGTCTACAATATGTAATGTGTAGCGTTATTTTTTAATCTTAGAGTTTAAGAAAGACTACCAACTACTGTTAATTTTTCAAAACAAACTACACATGAAAACTATCTGTAGTCGAAAGATTAAACGACTAACACATATATGGAGCACCGTGTCTAGTTTTTGATATCGATTTACATACGTTTAAATTGCACAGGTATGCAGAGTAAGTTTTTACATCTTTGGTGTTTTGTAGATAAGAGAAATATCAACCCAACAAACAAGCAAAATTGTTAGAACCTATATATAATTAAAAGGATAACCATGTCATATTGACATAACTTGATAGGTATGAGTATTCTATAGAGATTCGTAATGTGTGCAAATGCATAAGGGCATAACTTCATTTCAATTGACATAAAATACAAAAATAACTAGATATTGATTTCAACTTCTTTGATTAGTAAGGATCACACGTGTCTGCATCAAACATGATTTGTACATGTACATCTAGAACTATAAACACAAATTGCACATGTACATTTTCTAAGAACCTTGTATTAAAATACAACTATATAATAAATCTACTATTTAACTTCTTTGTCATTGAGTATTCAGGCAGTTTATATATGTAACTTTATCGAACAGAGTAAAACTCACAGCCTTGCTGCGTCCAAAAACATACAAAATGTGAAATTTTATCAAAATGTATAGAAAACAACAACAAAAATTGCATAATTCAACTTCGTTTATAAAGTGAAATTTGAAATTCATAACTAGAGTTCGAACATTGACACGAATCACCACGACGTGTCATTATCACTTAATTCGTAGATCGATTTTTTTCGGTTTCGATGAAGGAATGTTGTTATTTTATAGCCGGACTCACAAGTTCATCTCCATGAACTGAAAATAAAAATGCAATTTAAACGTTTATAAACATTTCAAATATCGCCTATAGCTGTGTCGATTCTGTATCGGTATCTATCGCAATGTTTGATATATATATAATTCAGATATCTCGAGTAGAAGATTTTTTAGTTGATATCATTACTGCAATTTTTACGATACACATTATTTAAGCTAAAATCGAAAACGCAAATGAGGAAAAAACAAGAATAAAATTAATGTATTTGAGAACCTTTAAAACAATTAAGTTGTGTGGTCGATTATGAGATCCATTTTATATGGATTTTTTTATCAACAGAACAATATATGTTTTTGATATGATTTTTCAGTACTTAATGAAAAAAACGGTTATGTGTCAAAAATCTATTTGATTAAATACCACAGATAAAGGCGTCAAGTTTAAGCTATATTATATTGAAAATCAAATTGAATAATGCACAAATGAATTTTATTTTAGCTGGACATCCCTACATATCTTTCATTAAATCGATTCACGATATCAAACTTAAGAGAGATTAGAAATGAAAACTAGATAAATGATGTGCTCCTAAAAAAGCACAATTATCTGCAATCTTTTTTTATATCCTATATTTGAATATTATGTTTCTCAATTTTTTTTTCTCGATAACTAATGGAATAAGATCCCATTTAATGTTAAATATTTGATATGATCTAGAAAAAGGTCAATATGTAGGCAGAATATACATAGCTACTTTGTTATAGCTTTATAAGATAGCTGAGTCGCATTCTAGATTTCATATATTATTAAAACATAAAGCAGAGAGCTAATAAAGTTACAATAATTGGCTTCAACGCGAAGTGAGGTACTGGACACCACGAGTATCGATTATGTGTCACAGTGCTTTTATATAGCAAGCCTTGATTGATGACGTCAATGACATGTGCAGTATAAATGTGACACACCTTTAAATTAGCCAATTAGGGGCCAGGGATTCCGGTCAGTGGTTTCAGCAGGGCGAAGAAAATGACATTATGATTTTAGGGGTGGGTGTCTTAAAAATTAAATATCTTCTATACCATTTATCAAATCGTTATCGTACTATCCTATGCTCCATATTGGATAGCTATTTTATATTGATGTTTATATATAACT
>LQRL01182055.1:20921-39623 GCA_001703475.1 Hydroides elegans | reverse complement strand
ATAGGCGCTTATCAAACGTGTGTCGTAAATGCGTAATTTAATGGAGGCAGTTATCCCCTTTACTGTCACATCTAACTGTTTCCTATAGCCCTTATAAATATCCTGATGTGCCTCTTGTTGCCAGGAAGACATGTGACTTATAAGCATGAATGATACATGGAATATCCCTCTTCCCATATGATGGATGGTCGCATTCCAAAAGTCCCCGGTGCTGACGCTCTCAAAGACATTTTCCAAAAAAAAAGAAACGTAGAGGAACATTTCCTAGTGTTAGTTTATTGTCCCTTTGTATTCATAATCAATTATTTTTAATAATGCAAGGAAAACTAAGTTGACATTAGTACTCGACCAACTCCATTAATTAAAACAATGTAAAATCTACAGGTGCCTTGGGACTGTAAGATATTTTACTTAATGGACTGGCCTCGTACTTTATCATATAGAATTCAACGTAAAGTATGTTAAGGCCAATAAGAAACCGTTTGGAACGGTAAAAGTCTGGGAAATAATCAAGCAAGCATGTAATCAATTTGACATATACAGGTTGCATCTTGGTTATATTATTAATTTTTGTTTGTTATTTCTTATTAGGTTGTTGATGATACGTCATCCCTTCAATTACTGGTTTGAAATTGAAATTAAGTTCAGTGCAGAAATCAGTCTTTCAAAGGTTGTCGCTACGTATTTCTTTTCTTTCTGCAGTAGCAGCATCCAGATTATTTCAAAAACCAATCACCTAATGGTAATGGAATGTTCAGTGAGTACAGTTATTATGGCGTCTAATAATAAATGAGGTTCATGTAGATAATGAATACATTGCCGCTATATTAAATCGCCCTCCGGATATAAACGTGATAATATTAATACAATTACAAGAGTTATGTTGACGTATTTTTATGTTACTGATATAATGATCATCTCATTATAGTGGAATTATTGCTTTTTATATAATAAGTATCTCATTAACAATCTAATTATCATTACTTCAACTCATGAAAATGATTATTTCAATAGCTGCCATTGACATAAACGCAAATCACGCATCCTAACATAATCATAAAACGCAATTATTTAATTACATTTCCGATGCGAATAGATGTCACATAAACAAAGGAAAATATTGACAAGTGACCCAGCGATGTGCAACGTAAAAAAAGAGATGATATCACGGCAGAGATTAAACGTTGTCCAATTTCACCTTACCTTTCCGAATCTGAACCAAAAGTTTAAATCGCTTAATGTCGTGATTACATTTCCCATAACAAGTATATTGGAAGATAGGGTTTATTAGGGTAGACGCTTGAAAATGCTTCCAATGTGACCAAGCTCTTTTGTTAACCCAAGCCACTTCTTTTTTTTTTTAAAGAATTGCTTAAATAACTGTTTCTTAAAACGACGGCTTTTTATAAGCTGTGTTTGAAACGCTCATGTTACCACGCATCAATGTATATGTATTCACACAATTCTATCGAGCTCAAGTTATTTGATATTGACAAGAATACACATATCCTCGAAACTTATTTAAGCTTAGAATTGCTTTTAGCTTTGGAAATATATACATTTACGTAGGAAAAAAACGGTTATTTCCACGCCACATTCCGCACAGAAGTAGGAGCGGCAATCGTCATATGAATGTCCGCCTGACCTCGATATTCGGTTGTGACTTTGGATCTTATGATTTTTTCTGGGCGTTTTTTTTTTTCAGACTTCATTTTTGGGTCGATATCAATTCAAAAGGATGGTCGATATAAACACGTTAATCAAGAACTGGAATGCGACGTCCTATAACTGTCCACATTTCGTTGCATTTTTTGGGGAATTTTTATTTGCTCCGTATGGGCGGGTAACATTGTTCATAACGATAGTTTCTCTCACTATTGCATACATGTTTTGCCTTTAAGACTCGTAAACTCAACATTAACAATATTAAAACATGTTTAAGGGACGGCTGATTTTAAATCACACGGTGTAGTTTTATTTGAATAATAATAAGAAGAAGAATAAGAATAATGTGATAAATGATATATTAATAGATCCGGAATATCGAGAGAATTTTATATATATATAGTAAACGCGCTTTTTTAACTTTGTCACTGCACGCCCGCACGCTTATTAATCCATGCTTAGATTCAATTTTGTCCACACTCGCACGACCGCATTCTTGCACGCCCGCACGCCCGCATGCTTAGGAGGGGGTATATAAAGAATGCAAAGCATAATTATTCATCATTCTGCAAAATGCCTGATCATGAGCAGCCATCAAACAAGTTCTTTTCTCCCTATTAAACTACTCTTATTGAGATGGATTATCTTGCAATCCATACATATTTATTCCCCGATATCAAAGTGTTTTTTTTCATGCGTTCAGATGTTTTCAATAGACTATTGATATTATATTAACCCTTATGCTGAAAATAATCAATGAAAAGTGTAATTTGTTTCAAGTTACATATTCTCTAATAAATAAATATATTTCAAAAAATATAGATTCTATTTATAGTCAATGTATAAATTTCGGATAATAATGACAGCAAACCCGATAATCATAACACCGGGAGAAAGCTTTTTAACTTGTCTATTCAAGGGCATCAGAGTTTGATTAGACCGTTATCATAATGTATCCAATTATAAACGAACCGTTACCATGATTTGCTCATAACTCGTCGTCAATGTCATGTCATATATGACTTATTTCTATTGAGCTCAACGGATTAAACTACTCAAAAACTCCCTCCCCCTCCCTCTCTCCCCCTCCCTCCAACCTCTCCTCTCTCCTCTCCCTCCCCCTGTCTTCTAATTTGTCAATCTAACTTAATGAATAAGTGTCTGGCCGCATAGAATCTAGGAGATGGAAAGGTCATTCCATGTGACCAGCAAACTAAGGGGTTTGTACTGTATAAATCATATGTGTGCGCATGACTGAGTTCATGTTACCTTGATTCACGTGTTTACTTTGGTGTCTGTATTTGAGGGGGGATAGACTTCTATAGAATTCTATCTATGATTAGTTTGTCAATCAAGCCGTGAATTGACTGTACAGAATGCATAGAGTTCTACAATTCTATGTCATGAGGACGCTTCATTGTTTTTAAAACTGATAGACTCTACAAACAATTTAACATGGGAACCTCCTAGATGGGACGTCAAGTAGGACGTGATAAGCACACGTTTTTTAAATAGATGACGTCCAATGACGTAAAGCATATTCTGTTTCTTAAACTTAAGCCTTTTAGCAATTTTTTTCTTTTTATTTTGCCTGTGCTTATGTCACATTTTCTGGTAATGAATTGATTTTTTTCTTGCATTTTCAAGTCAGCGCAACTTTTAATCGTGCAGAATTCACATAGTTCTACTGTCCAAAGTTCTGGACCCGTTTTTGTTATGTATTGAACATGAGGTTAATGTTTATATTGAAAAATAGGCAACAACAAAAAAAGTAATCATATGAAACCATATGTATACAGTGTATATGCATGTTTTAGAACGGATTTTTATTGAATGAAAATTTGTAGCAAATAAATGAGGTAATAACCTGTGCTCTAATGCAGCACATTGGTAAGTTATTTGACTACTTGCTAATTGATTATATTTGGCAAATATATCTGAATTGACTGTACCGAAATTTAGTGTCTCATTTTTTGTTTATTTGTTGCTTAAATAATGTTTCAATACTTTTAAAGAACACAGGCAATCATCTCATTACATCATAAAACACGGGTTAGACACACTCGAACACCTCATGAGATTCGTAAGATGTGACTTTGTTCATTTCTTTGATGTAAATCTTTAAACTTGAATAAGCCTTTTTTTAAATAAACATATACACCAATGATTATAAATTATAAATTTATTTGCATTACCTAATTTTCAATGTAACCCCAACCTCAAGGACGATGCATAGCAAAATCGGATACATTGGACATGAATTCTAGGACTACATGTATGTAAGGAAAACTAGTTCATTGTGTATCCCTCCACTGCATTTTCAATTAACCAAGATGTGCGGAAGTCGTTCGTCTGTTTCGGAATCAATCACTTCCTATTAAGGATTTAAAGCGCCAAAATTGGATTCTTTAAACCGTTGCATCTTCCCTACACAAGTATATTAATTTGACTGCTCTGATATTCACACCTTGGAAATCTTTATGTTTATTTCCGTGTCCAAATATTTTGAACAAGCACATTAAGATACTTTTCAAATTTTCATGAAGGAAACATACTTTTTAATTATGTGATATATATCAACGAAAATATCACTCTTGCGTTTCTTTCTCTGATAGCTTTAATAAATCGATTTCTACGAAGTACGTGGCCAGACGGGGAGGATCGAGCGTCGTTGGCAAAATGGGTTCGTATATGCTCTTTGCGGAACTTCGTGACCACAATGAGCGTCGCACATAGATCAGTATATGTCCACATTTGTTGATAGTCTATTATATAATGCACCCAAGGTAATTAAAATGTCTTAATATCAAAGGTAAGATGAAATTTAAAATTCAAAGAAACGCTGGTTTACGCCCCGTCTGGCCAGTCGAAAACACTTGACGCTTCCTGTCTTGACATGCACTTAATCGTTTTGTAAGTGAAATATATAAGGAATCGTGTTAAACATTATAATTTTCCTTATAGACGTGTGTCTTGAATTAAAGTCGGTCAAACGGCAAAGTTCAAGATGTACATGCTATAAATTATAAGTTATCATTATATGTTGTTTTTAATATTTTTACAGCTGATAGGTGTATATTCTGGCTAACATATAACAAGATTTCTATTTAATATTTCAAATATTAAATTAAAAATGACTATTTGAATAAACCCCACTGACGGACATCAGTGTTTTTAATTTACGTCGGTCACTTATGCACTCTGCACTAATATTTATAAAGGTGGAGATAAACGACGGAATAGGTAAAATTTCAACCAAATCATTTAGAACAGCTATCATTTACATACAGTCAAAACCACTCCTAAGTAGACAGCTGACACGAACAACCGAATAAACGAACACGAATAACCGAATAAACGAACACGAATAAACGAAAAATTTGCTACGCATAAACGAACAACCGAACAACCGAACAAACGAACAACCGAACAACCGAATAACCGAATAAACGATATGAAGGGTATAAATAGGAAAGCATGCGGTCATTAATCATTTTTCTTTCAAAATACCTCGACTATCATTTGAACTGCGAAAAGCTGCGATCCAATCTCGCTTGTGAGATTATGTATTTAATATAAGGCCGCGTTCATGCAAACGAAAAAGCTCGGGAAAAGCACGAAACCCGATATTTTCCAAAGCCACATTTGTACAAAAACATGGCAATTTATCTCTTCTGTTCATGCGAAAATTTAGGATAATTTTTGCGTGAACGTGCCTTGAAGCATGATGTCCTTTAATGTATCGTATTTATTGACACATATTTAACGTATTTGTAAAGAAACTACTCGACATCCTAATTTGACTCGAAGCGACGTAAATTCTTGTAAAAAAGTCGTGATTTATTTTAATAGCAGGACGCCTAAATTTTGTTTAATGACCCAGCAATGTCATAAAATGACGTCCCTAAGGCGAATTTTTCATGACGTAACATATTTACACGTCCAGAGTACGTCAATAATCAAACGTTGTAAGGGCGTGGTTTTAATGTCGTCCTAATGACTTTGCACATTTGACGTCCCCTCGACGTTTAAATCTGACGTTATAAAGACACAGTACTTTTGTCGAGACGTCAACTGACGTTCTAAGGACCTCATTACAATACGAACTTATTACACACACTATTTTTTTAAAAGAAAATTGCGAATACCACTCCAAAAATGAAAATTTTAATTTGCGATTATTTTTATTTCAAATTGGAATATGTTAGTTCAGATGATTATCTAGTATATTCCTTTAAATGTGTATATATCTTATATTTTTACATAAACATATTTTGATATTTAAATAGAAATGTGCGTGCAATAAAAATGACGTTCGATAAAAGGGCCTCGTTCCAAAATGGACCAGTTTAGGACGCCGCATTAATGGTCTTGGCTAACGTTTTCTACGTACGTCCATGAGATGTCAGTTATTGACGGCGATGTCATGTCTAAAAATTATGTCCGGAAAACATTAATATAACATTTATATAGGTCCAGTAGAGGACTTCATATAGTGATCTGCTGGGATATCGAACCATGCATAGCCATATTTAGACTTTGCACATTGTATTCTGGTTTTTTGGACATGTAGTCTATATTCTAAAGAAGTCTACTATCACCTCCGCTTATGTGTCTCCCATGGGTCGTTAAAATAAGGCGAACAATTATGTCTAGTGAATAACAAAACACCATGTTTATACTCCCAAATAGTCTTTATGTATACTGACCGACGTAAATTTTAAACACGTATTAACGTCAGTCACTGTTAAATTATGTTGAATATATCTTAAATTGCAATACAGAAGCGTAAAATAACAAATGAATTCTATAAAAATATGATACACCTATCATGTATCAAAATATCAATGTAAAATAACATATAGAAAGTATGCTATTTTAACTTTAAATCTGACTTAGTCTATAAATTTCAACGTTTTTTTAAAACGTACGTCTAATGTGCTTCACTTTGTAATAATCTTCATGAAAATAAGCCTTCTATAATACACGGAAGGGCCGATTAATTTGGGTTTTGGCGATTGACTAATGCAGCTGTAAGGTTTTGCACTCGTTGCGATAAACTGTAATTATGCGAAGTTAATAAAATCACTCTTTAAACATAGAATGAGGAGAAGAGCCCTGATGACATCACGCTTCCAACTGTCGTCATCCGCCACGTAGCCAGAGGCAGCAACCATTTTGGGGATTCCTGTGCGCTGGCCTGTTTTGGACCACCTTGTATCAATGCGATGCAGTGACAGTGTGTTATAAATGATTGAGAAAGCAATGCTCTGCACAGAAACATGAAAAGCAATGGGGGTCATAACACCTTTTGGGCGAAATAAGAAAACGTTGGTTGATCCATTTTTATTCAAGCGCCACCGATTCAGCAATCTCAGCGCAGATTGTCTTCACAAGTATGGCTATGTCATCTCTGGTCATATATGCGCCGCTGCCATTATGCGTCAGGAATAAAACGCTTTTAGAGCGGAGCCAATGAGGTGTGGCGTCGCCGCATTGTCTCAAAGCAGCTCTGTTTCCAATGAAGCTCTCGGCGCGGAAGTCCAGTTTGCGTCATGCGCAGTGCTACTTCCGCCAAAAAGGATTCGCTCGCTTTCAAGTCGAGTCATGAAAGCACAAGAAACGCTTCTGTTGACTCAATGGCCCACTACCGCCGTACGAAAACAGGCATACACGGCGCTCTATGGCTATAATGTACATATTTAGGAAACTGTAATAACTATTAATATATATTTTAGTGGTTGCAAGGTAATGTGAAAAGAATTCCAACTTCAAACGTGTCAATTTTGATCAGCAAATCTCACTTTTTAATGTGTGAAATTTGACTTAAACATTAAAGTTCTTCAAACAGTTTATTTTGAAATCAACCATCTCTAGCTTTTAACATAAGTGTAGTTTCCCCTGTAGCTTTAAACCTTTTCCAATTATTTTGTTAAGGGAAACAGTCTTGTCCTGATTTATTTGAATTATCAACCTAAAAAAATTAATTCGCTCACATATTCGACTTGTCTTAAGGCAAGCAAAATGAGTTTCCATTTTTTACATTATTTTGAAACGTCAATGATGTTCAATGATGTGATTTTTCTCGAATCACAATATTGATACTTAATATTGTTAAATTGTTTTCAAATGATTGTGCTACTTCTTAGGATGTGCTCAGGTGTTCAGCCTTAGTACGTCAAAGCAATAAATAGTAAAAGCCATACAGTTTACCCAAAAGTGGTGGAAAACTTTTTTTAGAATCATGATAATTGAGTGAACTTCTTTATTTGAGATTAATATGTCGCAAGCTATTCCTAGCCAGAGCTCTTAATTTTTCATTACAACTGCCCTTAAGATATTATCAAAAGCAATACAACAATGTACGTACAAAATGCCCCGACCCATTTCGTTCCACTTTCCTGGAACTAAAAACATAGCCCTGCCTTAGGCGATATGTTTCCATTCGGTGACGTCACATGAAAGAAAATGACGTCACGAAACTCAGTCTAAAGTTTGAAATTAAGTAACTTCAAATTAAATTTGGAAAGGTCGTGCCCTATAAAACTGACATTTATACAGTTATCAATTTCTGAGTAATGGTTCTGTCAGTGGCGCTTTGCGTCTGCATAATTTGAATTGGTATAAAATATTTACAAACCAATCGGAATCAAAACCGCTTGGATAACTATATTTTATACCGAAGTCGAATTCCACAGACGCAAAGAGCCACTGATCGACAGCACCACTATGCTGCGTCCAACGGCCAGCGGAAGTTCTAACATCGACATCCACTAGACTCTATATTGTCTCGATTATCGCATCGGTATATACAAAACCAAAACATGGTCTCCTTATTTCAATTCTCGTTATTTAGATAGATCTTCTTGAACTCCTTTTAAGTATACAACTTTGTTAAAGAATATAATATGTAGGTCTTAGTTATATTAACCATTATTATACGGATAAATATCAAATGAAAAGTGTAAGACAAATACCTTCTCTAATATGTTTCAAGCTACCTATTCTAAAAATGAAAAGAAAAAAAACTATTATGTATAACTATGATGAACTTTGTATATGTGAAATGCAATAATTTATCATAGGAAAATAAACACATTTTTTATATACATGGTTACGCATTCACGCCCGCATACCTGCATGCCCGCACCCCTGCATGCCCGCACGCCCTCACGCTTAAAACAATCCACGCATAACTATAAAGTGCGTTAACTGTATATAGATCTAATCGGAGACATAGGAAAACATATAATTGATTGTATTAGAGTCTATATACATTTAGTTTCAAAACTGTTAAGTCTATCAAATACATATCATTCTCAGTATTTATAACTGGCTAGAGTATAGTTGCCATTGTATTATATTTTAACTGACACAAAACAGCCAATCATGTTACAGATTTAATCAATTCATTAAAATGGTGTCTGAATCATTTAAAACGATCATTTAGTAACACAGAGAGCGAAAAAGAAAGACAACTAGACAAAGCTGCATCGCCATAATCTCCTACCAAAAATACCAGATACATAGACGTTCTAACTGGAAAAAGGAAAAAAAAACATTTTCATTTGTATTTTTAGCCCTCAGCCAACACTTTGGCTGAAGGCTATTGCTATCGTCGTGTCCGTCTGTCTGTCCGTCCGTCCGTCCGTCCGTCTGTAATCAATTACCTTGTGAACACACTCAAGGCTACAATTCTTCTCCGATCGCAATTATATTTGGCATACAGTTAGTATGGGTGCTAATAAAGGTTGGGATTGTAAATGAGCCATATCCGACTAGGGAAAATGGCCCAACTGGACTTAGAAAAATCCTCTTATAGCCCCCTTCATATATGGAGTTTGTGAACACACTCAAGGCTACAATTCTTCACCAATCGCAATTACATTTGGCATACAGTTAGTATGGGTGCAAATAAAGGTTGGGATTTTAAATGAGCCATATCCGACCAGGGAAAATGGCCCAGCTAGACTTAGAAAAATCCAATATTAGCCCCTTCATAAATGGAAATTAAGGGAGCTTGTGAACACACTCAAGGCTACAGTTCTTCACCAATCGCAATTATATTTGGCATACAATTAGTATGGGTGCAAATAAAGGTTGGGATTGTAAATGAGCCATATCCGACCAGGGAAAATGGCCCACCTAGACTTAGAAAAGTCCCATATAAGCCCCTTCATAAATGGCAATTAAGGGAGCTTGTGAACACACTCAAGGCTACAGTTCTTCACCAATCGCAATTATATTTGGCATACACTTAGTATTGGTGCAAATAAAGGTTGGGATTGTAAATGAGCCACATCCGAGCAGGGAAAATGGCCCAACTAGACTTAGAAAAATTTCGTATAAGCCCCTTCGTAAATGGCAATTAAGGGAGCTTGTGAACACACTCAAGGCTACAATTCTTCACCAATCGCAATTATATTTGGCATACTGATAGTATAGGTCCTAATCAATGTCGGGATTGTAAATGAGCTATATCCGACCAGGGAAAATGGCCCACTGGACTTAGAAAATCCCCTATAAGTCCCTTCATAAATATCAATTAAGGTAGCTTGTGAACACACTCAAGGCTACAATTCTTCGCCAATCGCAATTATATTTGACATACAGTTTGTATGGGTACTCATAAAGGTTGGGATTGTAAATGAGCCATATCCGATCAGGGAAAATGGCCCAACTGGACTTTAAAAAACCCTATAAGCCCCTTCATAAGAGTTTTTCTCCTCACTAGAGAATTGCTATCGTGGCTGAGGGCTTTGCATCTCTGATGCCTATGTTTTTAGTTTGCCAAAGAGAAGTATATATTTAATTAGTAAAATGTCATTCGGGTTTGCTTTAAACCATAGTTTATTAAAATATTTATATTTATATAAGCTCAACTGACATTTAACCATGCTCATGGATCTGTTTTATTCTTTTTATTACAGTTTTTTTATTTGCGTTGTAAACTGTATATATAAAAGCCACTCAAGAAATACTCTAAAAATCCAGGTTAGCAATACTTCGATCTATATCAAGATCAATTTAACCGTTAATGATGATGATAAAGTGATGATTACTATACTTTTCTAATTAGATAAACATGTAAATACTCGTGCATATATTCAAACGAGAGCAAAGTTCAGTTACTATGTGCTACATGATGCTGCAAATGGAAAATTGGACTTACGGACCAAAATAGCCCGATGAGTTGTGTTTAGTTTTATTTTGATTCTTTAACTAAGGATATCACCCTCCCCCATCCTCGCCCTTTCATCATGACATTCCCAAATTATAACTTCAAATTATATACCAGCAAACTAGTTCAATTATTTATCTTTTTTTGGCTTTCTCATTTATATAGTTTGAAACTCATATGTCTGTTATCTACTTATTTAACATTCAATTAGCCGCATTGGGTAAGGATAGTATAGTTCACATACTTCAGAAATATGTATGCTGTTGGTCGAGGTTTTAAATAGACTTCATGATCGCGTCGTTTTGAGTCAATTTTGCTTAACATAATTCTACATAAATGAGATAGAGATCTCATGATATATTAGTCAGCCGTATTGCTAGTCATATCCTCTGTCCTTCCGTCGTCCTCTGGCTAAGGTGCTATTTCGAAATACACCCTCACGTACTCTAGCGAATACGCAGCGAGCACATTTCGCATTCTTTTAGTGGTTTGGCATAATAGAGCATCTAATGAGAGGGGGATGCCTATAGACGAGGCGATAAAAAGTAGATACCTCGTATGGAAATGAAACAGAATAAGAAGAAGCAGTCAAGCCAACACCTATTAACAAATAAAGTGATAATACACTCTGAGAAGTGTCCAATGAAAATTATTCCAACACACTGAGTCGGAACTACAAAAGAAAAGGTGTCATTCCGTTACGAAAACTTTATAAAGGTGTTTTCACGGTTACAGGAATTTTCATATTTGGATATATACTTTTTGCGCGATTGGGCGTGGTTCTAAATCGCTTCTTTGTATAATCAAATTAGTGTTTTGTTTCTGAACAAATAAAGTAAAATCATAAAAAAAAGTATTGTAACTTTACCCTAGGATTATTTTCTACATATCAGGTATGTTTTTTTTAAGAAAAGTTCTAAATAACTAATTGTATAATAAAGTTAAGAGGTTTTGTTGAGAAAAACGTATTTTGAGAATAATTTTGTAAATGTTTTATTCTCCATAAACATAATTTTTTTAGGATAATTAAGTTATAAAGTTTTTGAAAAGTACACACTTTGATTTAATTATGCTTACTTTGCTCATTTGCCAAAAAATAATTTCATAAAGTATAACTAAGACCATGGTTACAATTGCGTTTAAAACGCGGCTTTCTTCGTGCTTTCCTGAGTATACTTTAGAACTCTATGGGAAACTCAAAACGCTAGTGGCGTTTAGACATGCCATGTGCATCTTGCGTTACCCATAAGAAATACACTGAAAGTATAAACATTTCGTTTTCGTTTCCAAATTTTGTTAACGCGTTTGCTAGCTTTCGTTTAAGCATTCATCATTTAGGCGTTTAGTCGTTTAAGCGTTTTGTGGTCAAGCTGTTTAGTCATTTAGCCGATTAAGGGTTAGGTCGTTCCGGCGTTTATATATTCTGTTATGTATTGTTTGCCGGCAGGTGGCAAAGAATTTGAATATGCTTATTTATGTAACCATTCTAACCTCTTATGACAAAAAACGATAAATACATAAACATTGAATGATAGACGCTAAATGTCAAACGGAAAAGAAATGACGATTAACGCATACGACAGTGGTTGCTTTGCGTTTAATAAACGTAACCTTTTTCGCGCTTTTCAATGTATTCCTTACGGAAAACTAACCTTTGTCACACTTTGGCACAGAACCGTCGTCTGAGAATCCCATAAGGAATGCATTGGAAAGCACGAAAAGGCTATGCTGTTAAAATGCAAATGTAACAAAAGCTTAAAACCAAAAACCCAAACCTTTAAATACTTAAACCATAAACTGTTAAAATATAGACGCTAGGGTTGGAGCCGCATGCTGCTTAAATGTGAATAACCCACGGTTTGTTAGGAGAAAAAAGCTCAAAGAAGCTATACGTGTGATCAGACCCTAAGTTTAAGGGAGCGGTTACATTAAAGTGGCGATTCTTGTCGGCACTTGCGAATTTCACTGTTTTTCTTTGTTTCTCAAATCGCAAGGAGCGATAGTCCTGTCTCCGCTTGCGATTTGAGAAACAAAGAAAGACAGTGAAAATTGCAAGTTGCGATGAGAATCGCTACTTTAATTTTATCGCTCCCTAGCTGTGTATTACCATAATCTAAAAGGATTAGAATCTAAGGCAGTTGATTGAAGAAATGTCATATTTTATATGTGTTTTTGATCTTTTATTTACGGATTTTTTTTCTTCAAAATTCTGCTACGTTCATCGCATTGAAATGTTATAATCGACATTATATTGAGAATATATAGACTATAGTAGACATGCACTTAAACCAAATATATAGGTTTCATTTTTGTACCTCAATTACATCAATCAATAGAAGCATGTTTATATGCTACGATGATAATACAAGGTTGTTTCGTACGCCGCGACGAAGAACTTCGTCCGGACAACTCTCACAAATAAGATAAAAGTGTTGCTTCATTTTCGTTTTGGGACACCAGGTTCCGGCTTAGCAACAAATCTCCGTGAACGCCCTATTCATTTATTCGTTCGTTCCGACATATAGTGAAGGACTGATGCACTTGCGATGGCGAACATCAACGTCACCAAAATATATTTCAATTGCCATTACATTTTTTAATAACGAATTGTTTCATAATGAAGTTGCAAATAAGACGTAACATGGACACCATAATGTCGTTGAAATGCATAACATTTAATATTGTATACATATTATGTACATAGGATAATCGTGATATGTGGTGAGAGACAATCTTCGACATTACATATAAATAGATAAAGTCAAATTGAACTGAATATGACCAGCTTTAAATAGCCGAGAGGTTTCTACGTGATAGAAAGATGAGTAAAACAAAAAAAATGCAATACATCGAACATTTCATAATAATATAAATAATAATTAAATAAGGGTATCATATTATTATGATTATTAGATTATTACCGTTATGTTGCATCTTGATGATTTAAGAAAAGGTCAAAGTAATTTTTAAAACGTTTTACCTGACATTTTCCCCATTTTGATAAACGATATTATTGTCATTCCGTTCAAGCCGTTGCACTCAGCTAGAATACGGTCCTGGGGCCATATTCATCAAAAATGTTACATGTCTGAGTGTGCTCAGATCCGAAGTGTAAGCACTAAATCTAGGATTTTACTTAGACTTGTTCATTTCGGATTCACCAAAATGTAGGACGGCTTACATATGAAGTCTAAGCACTCAAATCTAGGACTGGGTCATAGCTGTCCTACACTGATCTTGAGATTTCAAAAACCTTAGTTTCATTTGTATATAAAAATCTAAAACATAATTTGTGTATATTATGGGTAAATATATAATAACATAATCAATAAAATTCATATTCACAATTTATTCAATATCTAAATGCATAATGAAAATTTCACATGTGGACTATATTTCGTCTCGTATACATAGAGGAACGGTTCACCACGGTACTTTAGTCCACTAGTCTACGTGACCCAATCAAAGCTAATATGCTACTTAAAATAGAATCCAAAGCAAACATAATAATGAGGGGTTCTTTGCAACGCAATTTCGATTGAATAATGCAGTCTTTATATAATGATGGGTACATGACCTAAGTATAATAAGAAATAGGAGAGAAATGTACAGTCTGAGATAAATTTCCAAAGGTGATTCAAACGTGAAATAGGTAGAATTATCATTATCAACCTGAAGCTCTAGGACAACATATACACATGTATTTTATAAAATTATTTATGAACCTTTTCCGCTTTCTTGTACGAAATCCCTAATTGTCGTCCACTATTTCCAAAATGTGCATACACTTTTTTATGAACAAATATAGAAGGGAATGGCGACCAATCAGAGGCCTTAAGACCGACGCTTGCGTAAGTTTTCCTTGCTGAATGCGTCTGAGTCTTAAAACTTAGGTGGGGCCACTCCGCCAAGTCTACTCCAAGATTCTAAGCACAAGTTTGTACTTCAAATGTAAGATTTTTCGTGCATATGGGCCCTGGTCCGTTGTGATACAACGTCGATCCGTTTTTTATCATGCAAAAATAACTTAATTTATATAGTCTACACAATTCGTGTAGTAGTCACCTACAAGGCATTGATATCAGACTTCATTTTATATGGATTGTTTTGACAGATATTCATTAAGAACGCCTGGAATATTAGTAATTACTAATATTCCAGGCGTTCTTAATGAATATCTGACTATATATATATATATTCTAGTTTTATTAACTAACTTTAACTCTTAAAGTCTATTAATAGACTTTAAAAGTTAAAGTTAGTTAATAAAACTAGAAAATAAACAACTACATATTTTCAAATGTTCACTTTGCCCATGATGTAGTAGCTCGGTGACTCTTCGAAGAGATAGCAATGTTGTTGTCAATAGAATAGATATAAAAATCTGTATTCTTTTTGAGGAAGCAAGTTGAACATTGTTTGATGTTGCAAGGAACTTTTCAGAGACTTTCCTACAAGAATGAACCTGATTTTTGAGATTAAAATGTTCTACAAGAATTAATATTTCTCCTACCAGAATAAAAAAATGTTTTACAAGAATTAAGATTCCTACCAGAATTAAGATTTAAAACGATTTTTTCGCTAAAATAATTAAGATGACATTAATGACGACATTTCTCGCGTCAATTTTTGTGAATGACCTTTGCCAAAAAACAGTGAAATTGAAATACATGGTTTTAAGTTAATAATATGACTTGATAAAGGAGGATCTACAATAAATCAAATAGTTTCGAGCCCTTGAAGTGTATTTTAACATATACATCTAATTTGCTATATTTGCATTTATTTATCCGTGATTTTAAGTTGTTCGATCTCTAATTCTATCTCTCAATCTATCGATCAATGGATCCGTTAAAATTAAACCCTCGATTCTGTAGGCGCGATCAAACATAAGATATAGAGGCACAAAAAATATATCGCCCTCGCTCTAGGTCTCACTTTCGTTTAAATTTGATAAATAAATTAGCCGTAGCTATATATAGCGCACCTGTTAAGTTTCCCTTTATTGTTGTGATTTAATATGTGAAAGCTGATGCGAATTATATGGGTTTATCATTTCTTTATTATGGTGCGTTCAGCGGTACTTCGCGTCTGCGTCTGCGGAATTGAAATTGGTATAAACCATAGTAATCCATGCGGAATTCATACCGCTGGGTTGACTATGTTTTATACCAATTTAAAATTCCGCAGACGCAGACGCAAAGTCCCGCTGAACGCACCATAATGGTGCGTTCAGCGGGACTTTTATTCTGAAAAATGAAAAGCCAGTATACTTAATAATTTTGTTAGGATTTTTTTTTCTTTATTCTGGTGATTTTTTTTTTTCTGAAAAATGAAAACTCCTTAGAATGTCTATTCTGAAAAAAAATTGCAAGGAAAATGTATGAATTATTTTTCATGTTTATTCTGTTCGGGTGTTTTGCAAGCAAGCAAACCATGTGAAAAGAATAGGCATTTACCCGAATAACCCGAATAACCGTGAGTGTCCTCGATGCGATTTGGGCCACAAAATGCAATATCTAAGGTACGAATAGCCATTGTGGAACGAAACTTTCACGCACAGAAGAATATATAAAGGGATTCATATTAAAATGAACAGACATCAGAAATGATTCATTTGAACAGGTTTTGTTCGAGTATAAAATTTTTGTCAGCAAAATATGCGATATAGTACGATATTAAATTTGAAACTTCTTACTTTTAAAGGAAACATTTAATACATTTTACAGTCGACTGTTTGTTGGTTAATAATTTCAAAAAGAAAATATTTCAGCATACTATGTAAACCTGTTGGTTTGCATATACAGGTTGGCAGAAGAACTTATTTGCATAGAGCCGCCACCTACCTTAATCAGGATAGATTTGTGGTAGCGATGACATTCGGCGTTTCATTTCGTATACTTTGCATATGAAATCAATTTGAGCCCCCATGATGAACTTAACACTGAGTTTCAGTACATATATATAGTCCTGATTCAAAGTTGGACTGTATGCTGTATACAATATAATAAATGAACACTGTAGTAAACATTTGTTGGTCATTTTAGTCATCAGCTGCACTTGGTCCCGTTATCAAATGAATTCGGGACTTAATTCTACTTTTGAAAGTGAATCGTGCGTTTCGCGACTTACTTTTATAGAAAGATACTTTTAGATCATTCAAATAGTTTTTATCATATTAAGTAATTCATCACATTAAAAAAAGGAAACCCCCAATACCTTCGGCGCTCTTTCATATAGTTCATGAATGGCATTCGTAAGCCTGGGATCAATTGTGCTGCCACGAATCTATAGTCTTCTAATTATGCAAACAATACATTTTATTCCCTTACATATTCATTTTATCAATCAATAGAAATAAGAAATATCAATCATCTTTTTAATTACTTCATTTCCTGGCAAACATCACGGTCACAATTCTTGTTTATCCTTGGTACGAAAAAGTGCTTGACATAAGGGAACCAAAGTGTATATTTAGGACATTGCTTCCATGACGCTTTTGAACTTCCAACAGATGTGGCAACAATCAATTCAGTGTATCAAGACCAAGCAGGTAAGGTGATAGAAGCCTTGGTCATTGAGACAAAACAATACTCATAGGCAACGCTTACCACCGTAAATGAGTTATTTATGGAGAAGTTGGTGACGCAAAATACATGCATGTCTTTGAAGCAAAAACACACTTCACATAATAGCCACACTCCAACACCCTTGTGCCCCCTACCGTCCTTTCATCTTGGGCCCGACCGCCCTGTTTTTGTTGTTTTACAACTATTGTTAATTGCCAGGAAGTCAAGTAATTCGGCCTTGTCATCGCTTTGACATAAAATGAAATCCACATCGGATGATCCCATAATGGACTACCACGCTCCATTCGGAAAGAAATAAACGACTGCCTTCTTACGGACCGCAGAGTATTTCCGGTGAAATACGGAGAAGGACAGGGAATATTTCCGGATTTGCTCAGATGGCAATACGATTAACATTACGTTGATATTTCCGCGTCTATCTAGATTTCAGTTAAGTCGCAGATTCGCTTCTCTTGACCTTTGCTTCACATGGATACAACACACAAAATCTAAAGAGAAACTATTGATGAATATATATTGTCCTACTTACTTATTTTAGAATACATGTTTGTCATACAGCATTTCCGCTAATTACTTAATAGCGTGCGGGCGTACAAGAGGTGTTAAGCGTGACCCAGTTATTATTATAAAAGTTAGGGATAATTGAGCATATTATTACATGCTTGACGTAGTTTTTATAAACAAAACATAAGGCGAGCCACTGGGCTTTCCAAAAGCCGTATTTTCCCGGTGGCGCAATAATTACGTCACAGGGCTAATTTGCATATGTTGGCATATCAATTGCGGCATATTTGTTCTAAATGTTACCCTCCCGGGTGACATACCGATTGACGTTTCTAGTCAAGAAAATCCCTTTTTATGGATTTAAGTAACCTTTTCTATAAACCCATGTTAACAATACAAACGCAAAAGCATATAATTATAATAATACTTCATGTTTTCAGGAAAATACGGGACAATTATTGCCCCCGGAGAGAACACCCAGGAGGGACCTCAGGCTACACCTTCGTTCCCTCCTCGACGGTCTCCCTCGGGGCAATAATTTCCCGTATTTGTTAAACATATTCTTTTTTTTTTTCGAATGAAAAACTAAGATCCAATCAATAGAACTATATTATCACAGCGGAAAGTCAAGAAACCACAAAACTATTGTTAAAAACTTTTTTTAATAGACTAGACTTCTAACACTTTTTGAATTTCGTACACCTCTATATTAAATGCCACATGATAAATTGAAATAGAATCGAGCAAGTGAAATTGATGTGA
>LQRL01182055.1:0-16250 GCA_001703475.1 Hydroides elegans | reverse complement strand
CATCTCCCCCCCCCCACCCTCCCACCCTCTTCTCTCTCCCCTCTCTCCCTCCCTCCCTGTCTCCCCATTGGTCAATTTAACTTAATGAATAAGTGTCTGGCCGCATAGGAACTTTGATTTCTATTAAAATTGATACATTGTTAATGTTGGAGGGTAGGTAAAAAGTGCATGACAAATGCTCAAATAAACAAAAACATATGAGTAAAAACGTTTTCGGATCGAAATGCAATTCCATGTGACCAGCTAACTAGGGGGTTTTTACCAAATAAATGAAAGGTGTGCTCATGACTGCTCTTATGTCACCATGATTGACGTGTTTACTTTGATTCTGTGTTTCAAGGGGGGTAGATATCTACATGCATGCGTGGCTTGGAAATCCAACCGCTGGCGGAATCCCATAAAGTCATAATTGGTTTACATATCATTTCGATATCTTGAATGATATAAATATGGTATAAAATGTTGACTCATTTCGACAACTGTTTTATCCTCATGAATTCATTTATTTTCAAATAAATCGAAATGCAAAAGTTAAGTTCATTATATCTTCATTTGGACCAACGATAGACTCTATCTTTGGGTGTGTGCCATGGGTTAACTGCACCAAATGCAAGCGTCATGAGGACGCTTTATTGCTTTCCAAATGGATCCAAGTGAGAACCAATGTACCAAGAATCTATGAATCCCTCGAAGTCATTAGTTTTATCTAGGTGTCGCTGTTGATGGCGGTGATGTGTCTAAGCCTATTTCCTTTAAATGTGAAAACAAACATATGTACATTGTATATGTACAATAAAACCAGTAGCTGTTACTAAAACGCGTTACTAGCAAAGACGTGGAAGGGACGTTGCTCCTTTGGACGACTATTTTAGGCTGTGACTTATATAATGTCAAAAGGCGTTTATTTTCAGACGTATTTTTGCCGTCAATATCTGACATTTAAAGCCCTGTTACCAACACGTTAGTTAAGACCGATAACAATGTTCCAACATTAAATGTGACATCCTTAAATTATACATACTTAGTTCGTATGAATGCTTTAAGGACGTCATTTTCGGACTGGTTTTAGATACTCAAAATTTACTGTTCTTTTAAAACATAATTTGCCATAAATACCCCTTCTGTTATAAAGCTCTGCAGAGAATTAGATACATAAACCCGAAAGAACCATTGGTCTACCACTCACCTCAGCCAAGGACTGGGGATACGAATGGCTGCACTGTCAGAGGAAGGTCAAAGATATATAGCAAGAATCTGGAGAAGACAAAGCGGATTTGAAAGACTTATTCAAGACTAGAATTCTACCATATTTTTATTTGACCGTTATCATAATGCCTCCCATTATGAATGAACCGTTACTGTGATTTGCTCATAACTCGTCGTCAATACATACATGTCATATATGACCGATTTATATTCAATTGAACGGATTAAACTTTTCAATAACTTCCTCCCTCCCTCCCTCCACCCTCCATCTCTCCCCCACCCTCCCACCCTCTCCACTCTCTCCTCTCTCCCTCCCTCTATGTCTCGATAAAAATTGATACGTTATTAATGTTGGAGGGTTGGAAAAAGGCGCACAACAAATGCACAAATAAACAAAAATATATAAGTTAAAAGCGCCTGGAGATGGCTAGGCAAATCCATGTGACCAGCCAACCTAGGGGTTTTTACAACATAAGGCAAAGGTGAAGGGCACCCCACCACACATTTTTCAAAAAGTTGTAAAATTACCTTAAAACACCATTACAACTATGAACGACAACGAAATAATTGTTTTTTAAAATTAAAATTTTGCAAAAAGCTGTTCACTTTTTCAAAGCCAGCTGAGCTGTTCCTATCTTGCTAGCCAGCTTGGAACTGAAAAGGAACACCTTTTCCGAAATTGAAATGTTGAAAATAACCAAATTACTTATCATATCTTGCAAATATCAGTTTATAAAACAAATACAAACATATTTCATTAATTTCGAAATAATTATTCTCACGTTTTATGGCGAAAATTAAGAAATTATCAAATAAGGTGTTCCCAAAACTGCACAAATCTCCAAGCTAGAAGGCATTTTCTCAAAATTTCCAAGCCAGCTGGAAATTGGTGGGGAACACCTTTTTTGGGGAACAGCTCGTGAGGTGCTCTTCAAAGGTGTGCGCATGACTGCTCTAATACGTCACCGTGATTGACGTGTTCACTTTGGTGAATCTGTCTGTGTTTTCAGGGGGGGATAGAATTCTATATCTATGATTAATTTGTAAATCAGGCCACTTGGGGAATTACATAAAGTCACCATTGCATTACATATATATCATGATGATATCTAGAAGTAGTTATACGGATTGTATAGAAAGTTGACTTATTTTTTACGGTTTCACCTTCATGAGTTGCAATTTATTTTCGAATTTGTATAAATGTACTTTTTCTAATTATAAAGTCTTCATTTGAACCCATGATATACTCTAACTCTGGATGTACATGTATGCCATGGGTCGACTGCACATACGTACGGCATCCGGAAGGCTGTACTGGCAGAGAGAGCACGAATCCAGAAAAGATGGAAAGGTTTATTGACTTTCAAGGCTTATTTGATACTATCATATAACTGTTATACATGTATATCGTTATATCGCTCACTTCGATGGTTTTATAAATATACATCACCTTAATGTTTAGTAAAGTATCTGATGTGCGCTAAAACATAAAATTTCAACCAGAATACAATGCCCTTAAAACGTCTTATTTCAACGTCAATTTTATGTCCTATTTATAACGTCAAAATGAAGAGTTCTGTTAATGAAGAGTTCTGAAAATTATAGACAAAACCCGGGTCTGTAAATGCAACGTCAACTTAAACAATGGTGCATTCAATGATGGACCATCTCACTTTAGCAATACATGTTATCAATCGGCAAGGATCGTCCATATTACGTCTTATCCAGCTTTGGCATTGAGAGGATGCCCTAATTTGGGTCCATTTGAAAGTTTTCAGGACGTTCGTTTACGTCCCGGTATCTTACTTATCACTCGAACGCGGCGTCGATGCATACGTCAGTGATGTTAGGACTCGAACCTACACATGTACATTATCAAGATGTTTCATACAGAATGTGCCGACATGGGTGTGACGCTATTAATTGAGAATCAGTTAAGATAACGCAAGGGGTTAAAAAGAATAGGTCTACTGATCATATTTTTCTTAAATTCGTCTATATTAAACATAATAGAGTCTATATAGTCTACATAAATCCGTGCAATTCAACTTAATGTTGACCGTGTAGATCACATTCTTCGAGGTAACGCTTCATTTTTTAGCCATCAACCGAAACCAATGTGTTCATGGCAGGAGAAAGTACCCTTTATGTGAACTTCTAAGAATGCATAAACCGTTAGAGAAGATCATGACTATTCAACGTGCTGAGTTGCTCATATTAAACAATCGATTGATTTTCCCATTGTTCGATTTATGCAATAGAGTTTGATTGATGAATTAGTGCCTGGATAGTAACCCTCAATTTTATCAATCTGATACAATATTTAAATTTGAGTCTTGTAAAAGGTTTTTTACAACGCTCAAATTAAAGAAACATAGAATCTATAAGTTAAAGGGTGACTGTTCACATGTCCGAAGGTCCACATGTCCGAAGGTTCACTTGTCCGAAGGTTCACATGTCCGAAGGTTCACTTGTCCGAAGGTTCACATGTCCGAAGGTTCACTTGTCCGAAGGTTCACTTGTCCGAAGATTTTGATATCAGAAGTGAAATGTTGATAAACAATTTATTTTTGTGATTGAAATATATAAATTTTACTCCCTATTGGCTGCCCGACCCTCCCCAAACCCATTGGAAGAGAGTTCCTCCGGTTTTCATACAAATTGGCATCGATCATGACCAATGCCATAATAACAATTTATTGAGTTTTTCAATTAAAAGGTTGAAAAAAAATGTTGCCAATAAAAATCATTTTTCAGAACGTGAATATTATATCCTATCTCTATTACTTAGAAATGAGGTTGAAAAGGGTAGATTTCCCTCAAATTCGAGACGCACCCTCCTTCCAAAAAGTTTTGAGCGGGTTAAAGGGCAGCAATCCAACAACTCAATTTTTTGCCAGAACAACATATGCCATTTTGAAGTAGAGCCTAGGTCAAATATCCGTTATCCTAAAACTTTCAACTAAGTTAAGGGCTGGGGTTTGTCTTATTTGTTTCTTCATTTTATGCAATAATAACATTAAGCGAAAATCCTTGGTTTTCAAAATATTTGGAATAAAAGTTTATATAAAAATAAATGAGTAAACCAATCAACTTATATATTTAGGAACAAGGCTTTTATCTTTTAGATATGCTACATGCATTACATTTCAACAGTATTTGTTTTTGCGAGAAATGGAGTTACATGTACCTCGATGAAAATATGAGTATGTTTTATTGGACTGTAATTGTTCAATAGATTTGCTTGATTTGTTATATCTGATGAATTTTCATTTAATCGCCAAAACATAAATGAAATCTAAAATCTAAATGATTACATATGGATAATAACTAAAGAATGTATATATGTTTGTGCTTTTCAAAAAAAAAACTAAAGTGGCATCCTCACTATTTGTTCCAAAATTCTCGGAAGATGCCGATATCTTCTAGAAATTTACATAAATTATGCACCAGTTTAGAGCAGTGGCCCAAAGCTCTCCTTTTTTCCCTTCGTCAAGATTTCATATTTTTATTAGAATTTTCTAGGTGCATGCATTTCTTTGATCCAGATCTTAAAAATAAAATGAATGATATATGGTTCAATCATTGGATAACCCATGCTAGAAATGAAAGTTAGTTAAATTCTAACAACCACCCCCTCAGTAAGAGGGCGAGTATGTATATGACTTAAATAACAGTTTTCGCCTTTTGCCATCTAAACACTCCATTTGTTGTTTATATCGCCTTTTTCATGATGTTAGAAGTGTATATAAATTTTAATAAATATCTTCCAATTGGACGGGTGAGGGTCGGCAGGATGGTATGGTTTTGTTTCCACTATGCATCATAAAATTTAAATGTTAGTCATTGCGTATTTCGGTAATCAAAACCTTCGGACATGCGAACCTTCGGACATGTGAACCTTCGGACAAGTGGACCTTCGGACAAGTGGACCTTCGGACATGTGGACCTTCGGACATGTGACATGGAACCAGTTAAAGTCGCCTGTTGATGGAAATATCATGCAATATGATCAGACAATTTAGGAGGAGGGGGTTTACCTGAATAAATTTTAGGTTTGCGCATGATCAAGTAGAAGTCTATGTATAGAAGAAACTATGAGGGCTAAGAGTTTCGTGAAAATTAAACCACGCGAGGGTGCGAAGCACCCGAGTGTGGTTTTATTTCACGAAACTCTAACGCCCGAATGGTTTCTTTGACTTAAACTACTTCTCTCATTAAGCTATAAGTTTTGTAAACAAACAAATCTAGGTCACTTGATTGATTCTTGGAAAGTGACAGTAGAATCTATTATTGAAGTCTATAGCAAATAATATTTTCTATTGCCCGAAGAGTCTACTTCATGGGGGGACTGGTTTTAGAGGGGTGTTTTGGGCCTGTCTGTTTTTGATGATACAAAAATAATGCATTATCGTTCCACGCTGTGCCCATGATAGAACCTTGATATTGCAGTTTACTATAGCGAGTTAAGGGCATTCACTGGTCTATGGAATATGTTTTTAAAAAATTAGTATTTGATACTTTATTCAGATAAATTCAAATCAATTATATGAAGATCACTGTTTATTTCTTTTGACATATCAATTTCCCGATTAGAAAATAGTTTTTATTCTTTGGAACATACTGATAACCTCCTCGATAAATATTGTTTTCACAAGTTCTTTTTTTTTTCACAAGACAGTTTATTGCAAACACATTTGAACAATTATTAAAACATGAAGCTATTCATTTTTGAAGTACCATGGATTCAACAAAGGATAATTTAAAGAAAAAATGTGTTGATATATGGACATGTATCAAGGTAGAATCTTTATTTGAATGTTTTCCAATTTCACCGCGATTCCCCTTAAGTGGTCGTCCATTCCTAAAATATGGGTCATACTCTATTGATATATTCTGTCTCAGACTGCAGACAGTTGAAATCATGAACCGTGGCCAGAGTGAATTCGTAAAAATTAATCCACGCTTAGAACAATGGAATGACGTCATAGAAGTGGTTTAAACTCTGATAGAATTGTTTTATTGCGCTCGCGTCACTTGGGTTCAACCTTTTTTTCTATGGCCACCGGTCAGCGGTATTTCCGACGGAGGCTGCGAAATTGATATCAAAAAGTGAACTGATTTCGCATGATTTATCATATTTCAAGGAGTCTCTACTTACTTCGCAGGTTGTGGCGGAAATTCCGCTGGCCTGTGGACGCAGCATAGAGCTCTTTTTGGGTTCATGTTTCATGCGCGAACATTTAAAAAGAGAGTGTACTCGTTTAATTTTCATATAAATATCACAGAATTCGCGCTATGTTTACGTCTTTTAAAGTTTTATGCATAGCCATTACTTATAATTTTTATCTTGTCATTGGATAGAGCTCTTCGTCGAAGAAAACTAACGCACAAGAAATATATGCCACTTTAGTGAAGATGCTTCAAATCTAATCGTCGAGAGCGACAAAATTAAGCGACTACAGTCATGATTCGCCATGAGTCACCGTCGTCGAAAACTGACGGTGCCATCGTTTTGTTTGATTTTTTAAACATGTAATACATTTAGATTTTGACGCCCTTATCCACGTATGAAATATAAAAGACTAATTGATTATTCATATTTGCTTATATCGCGCTTTTTCTATTGACAGCTCGAAGCGCAAATTTTTGGAAGATCCGGTTTCCTCATTATCAAGATCCTACACACAGAAATGAATGTCGCCGTTGTAACATTCGCCCGATATAACCCTGGTGTCTTTGTCTGATATACTCAATAACAAACAAAAATAATTTTAATTTTAAAAGAAAAAATGCATCTGCAACATCGTGAGCAGGTACCCTACGGCTATTTCTTTGGATTAGAAATCAATGAAAAATATACATGCGTTCATACAGTTAATATCAATTATAGGGTCATCGGAGTGAAAATGTGAAATTATTAATTAATTGAATGAGCTGATGCTATATTTAGTTATTTCATTCCTAGACAAGTAAGATATTTTACACATATTCATTCGCCGTACTCAACGGGTATCAACGGGTCAAGGTAATATGACTTGCGTACATGTACATGTCCTGCAAAAGGTGCATATGCTGGCTCGGGGTCGATTTGCTCTTAATATATAATATATTTCAAATGAGAATCATGAGTAGGAGCATTTCATGAAAATATTATAGACTTGAACAAACAGAGTGATATTACAAAACTACTTTGAACCATTAAATATTGCTTAAAGATTGCTTTATGACGATTAATAACGAAAATGGTAAAATTATCATATACAGTTATGTGTATGGTATACATCGGTTCCATCAATATAAATTAAGAGTACTCAATAAAGGGCACAATGTTTAACGATTATCTTGTGTTCAGAATCTTCGTGATAATACAGTCGGTGACTGTTCACATGTCCGAAGGTCCGGATGTCCGAAGGTCCGGATGTCCGAAGGTCCGGTCGTCCGAAGGTTTATATAACCGAAACTACACAATGACAAACAATATTTCTCTAAGTTAATTTCAGACATAATATATTTATATTCATATTTTCAAAGCTAATTTGCACATTACGCAGTATATTTCGTATAAGAAAATAACTATTTGGACCCAATTTCTTGAAATTGAATACAAAAATAAATTTTCATATTTGTTCTATTCTGTTAAAATGCCAACAAAGAAAAATTCCTAGCAGAAAAGATATTTCACCGGATTAATTGTTGGGTATTCCTGGTAAGGGAAGAGAGTTCCAAATAGATTTACATATATATGATACAACTTTTGAGCCGATATGAAAAATATTTTTCATATCGGCGAGAAAGTGTTAGTTATCTTATATATCGCAGGGCTCCTTTGTTTTACAAATAGCCTGTATTTATAGGTCTAACAATGGCCAGTGGCCGCCACATGAAAAAAAAACACTGCAGACATTGATGTCAGTGTGTTATTAGTTATATCACCACTGTACTTCACTATATAAAACGCACCAGCGATATATACTTCTTACATCATGACCAATTGAGCACTGTTGGTGGTAACATTTTCTCAACCTCAGTCCCTAACATCTGAAAATTTTGCTGAGTCTCTTCTAATTTTGATATTATTCAGGAACTAAGTTGATAGTCTGATAATTTTTACACTTCGGGCCAAAGTCCTTAAAATGAAATAAAAAGAAATGCTCCAATCGATTATGTTCTATTAAATGCCATAAAGAAAGAATTTCCAGCAGAATTGATATTTCACTGATTTAATCGTTGGGTATTCTTGTTAATTCTCAGCTAAATTTCTAAGATATAAAGCAGAAAAATAAAAATCTTCATTGACTTCGAGGCGTTCGAAAATATTAATTATCGTCAAAACCATTACCGGTTTGAGGCTTGGTTTGACGGTAAGTTTGATCAACGTGGTTACACCCCTAATGGGCATTATAAGTCAAAGAAAAGAGACGGTTATCGACGCTATCCAACAACTCAAATTTTGTGCCTAAACATTAGCAATTTTAAAGTAGAGCGGTGGTCAAATACCCTGTATCCCCAAATAACACCGAAGGCAGGGGCTGACGTTGAAAAAATGTTACAGCCAACACTGTCTCTAAAGTTACTCAATTCGATGAATAATAACATCAAACTAAAAATTGAAGTAAGCTTTATTTAAAAATATATATATCCCTCCGATAAGAGGGGGCGAGTTGGTAAAGAGCTTAAAATGAAATGTTTTCATCGCATTACCTCTTAAACACTCCATACGATAAAAGTGTCGCATTGGTCAAGGTGTAATAAATATGTTAAACGCTCTTCCCATCGAGTGGGGCGGGGGCAGAGGGGTTGAAGTATATTTCTATTATCGGTCATAAAAATTTAAGAATTTGTCAATGTGTAGTGTCGGTTATATAAATCTTCGGACGACCGGACCTTCGGACATCCGGACCTTCGGAAATCCGGACCTTCGGACATCCGGACCTTCGGACGTATGACATGGAACCATACAGTCACTTGCTTTAATTTGGAATATTGAGTTGAGGGATCCATGAATCAGCCATACCTGGAACTACATAAATAATTTTGATTTTAGATCATGCTACAGGGTCTTAGCTTTAATTTGATATAACTTTTACTGTTATCGACTGAGTGGTTGCGAAACAGTACCTGTTTCTCTAGACGAGGGTAGGGGATCAAAAGTCACAATACAGTGCATTGTAGTCTTCTTTAGGAATATATTAGTATTCCATCGCTATCAATAGATTTCAATCAGACCAAATTATTTTTAAAGGCCATTGACTTGATTTTGAGTACTTTTGTTTCAGTTTGAGGTTGCCAGAACAAATTATTGCTATGGTAATGGAAATGATTCTAAGGATAATGTGGTGGACATTGCAAATTTGTTGTCAACCATATCATTCGTTCGATTGTGATGCCCGATATAAATCAACCTGAAGAATTAATTTAAAAATCAGATAGAATAACCTTTTTTATGCTTTATACAATAAATTAAATTAATAATACACTAGAAAAGAGGCACATTGAAAGTTTACTGTCAACGGTACAGTAACAGTATTCATTGAGGCTCAGTATACCAATGCACTAATTTGTGAATTTTGCTCCTCTACCCCCGTCCAAAGAAACAGGTACTCTGTCGCAACCACTCAGTCAATAAAGGTGAACGTTATATCAAATTGAAGCTAGGACCCTATAGTTTGTTCCACAATCAAAATTAGTTATGATATTCTACGAATGTCAGATCCATGGGTCTCGCAACCTAATATTCCAAATTTGACTGTAGATTGGTCGACAGCACCATATAGCAAACTATTTACAATTTAGAGCATTGTGTGTGTAAAAATATCACCTGCAATAAAATATGTTTTATTATGTCGCGAAATATAGCCGCCCTAACATCTGCTTATCGAATGAGGTCGTCGATTGGCCACTCCCTTCACTATCATCTACTCATATCATGGCGTATATAAAGCGGTTTCGATAACCTTATGTTACTCGCACATAGAGTAGGGATTCAATCATGTTGTCCTTTGTCTTGATCGCGCTTGTTCCTGTCGTCTTTGCCACTCCGACGCAGCACATCATCGGAGGCACCAACGTCACTGACCCGACCAAATGGCCCTGGCAGGTTAGCATGGCATTTCTATGTATTTTCCGAAACCATTTGTATAGAGTTTGGGTCAAGTATTCAGCATTTGTTTAAGATGTATTAGTTTATTTATGGGTCAATGCATGTTTCAATCAATTAAAATCAAGTTTATAAATATTTCAATCAAATTTTCGGGCGAACATAGTTTAATTAAACTGTGTTGCGTTTTATATATACGTAAATAACTTATCAAAAATATCTATAAATATTTTATTAAGGGTTCCATTGTGGTGCCATTATGCACTCTTTCTAGTTATGTAATGTCTTTTCGTAGTAAAAAATAAACTGTTATAATTTTCGCTTTATTTTCTCACTATCGAACTGGTTGTGTAAAGTCCTCATATATATAAATATGATATTATGGGTTCCTTTGTGGTGCCATTATGCACTCTTTTCAGCCATGTAATGTCTTTTCGTAGTAAAAATAAACTGTTATAATTTTCGCTTTATTTTCTCACTATCGAAATGGTTGTGTAAAGTCCTCATATATATAAATATGATATTACGGGTTCCTTTGTGGTGCCATTATGCACTCTTTTCAGTCATGTAATGTCTTTTCGTAGTAACAAGTAGATCAGTGAAACTGATTAAGTCCTCCGCTACTTTAACAAAAGTTGAAATTTGAAAAACATATGAAATTAAATTAGAATCTGTCGAAGGAATGTCATTCTCACAACGTCTTTCTCACAGCGTCTTACTCATAATGTCTTTCTCATAACGTCTTTCTCACAACTTCTTTCTCAAAACGCCTTCTTCTATTTGCCTAAGTCCCCATATCACAATTTTTCGAATATTTGCCAAAATTACCATTTTAAAGATTTTCAAAAAATAATACGCCTATGCAAAGCTCTAATATATGTTCTGTCTATGGGCTTAAGGTTAAAAAAATCCATCGAGGGATAACCAAGAACTCGTCCGTACAAACTACCATCAATAATCACCCTAAGTCCGTAAAATCACCATTTTTCGAAAATTCGCCAAAATTCCAATTTTTGAGATTTTTCAAAAATAATACGCCTAAGCACAGCTTAAATATATGTTCATTTCATGTAGCAATGGGAACAAAATCCATTTAGGGATAAGCGAGCACTCGTCCGTACAAACTGCCATCAATAATCACGCTAAGTCCCCAAAATCATCATTTTTCAAAAAAAAATCGCAAAAATTCCAATTTTTTTATGTTTTTCAAAACTAATACGCTTAAGCACAACTCCAATATATGTTCTTTCTATGTGCCAAAGGAAAACAAAATCCATTCAGGGATAAGCGAGCACTCGTCCGTACAAACTGCCATCAATAATCACGCTAAGTCCCCAAAATCATCATTTTTCAAAAAAATCGCCAAAATTCCAATTTTTGATATGTTTCATATATAATACGCCCAAGCACAGCTCCAATATATGTTCTTTCCATGTACCAAAGGAAAACAAAATCCATCGAGGGATAAGCGAGCACTCGTCCGTACACAGTAGTGCACCTAGGTGTCGACAGACGGACAGACGGACATGGTTCATTGGTCTTATAATTCCATTGAACATATAAAAAACTTGAATTGTTTTTGATAGCTCAATTATTCGTTGTAGTGACGGACGGACAGTACTGAATACTATAGTCCTCCGCTTCGCGCTAACGCGGCGGCGGAGGATTAAAACTATTCTCTTATAATTTGGGATGTCGGACAACTCACCCAAAAACCAACTCACCCAAAACCCAACTCACCCAAATAGTGACCAACTCATCCAAGTGCTTTGGTCATCTCACCCAAATAGTTTGGTCAACTCACCCAAGTTTTGGTCAACTCATCCAAGTTTTTAATATTTTTCTTGTTGAATGATGCAACCTAACTTCGTATTTTTGTTGCTTTAGAGTAAGAAACGGTGTATTTTGATGTTTTATTTTTTTCTCCATTGTGTTGTTTTATTGCAGATATATATCGTTGGTTATTGATGAGATATAAAAATTATGGAAAATCTTTTTCAAACCTGTAATATGATCATTTTCAAATAGAGCGACTACAGTTAAAATTGTTAACAATTCCCTGATCACAGACGTTTCCCTGAGCACAGACATTTATCTGCATTGAACAATAGTAACGTACGCGTGATCTGCACCCTGGGATCATCGCGAATCGATTTGCGATCGCGGATAAAAATTGATCCCCTCGCGTAAGTAATCATTCAATACCGATTGCAATCATAGTCTGGCAGCATAAATCAAAAGCATAAAATAAGGTATTTAATATGCCTCAAATAAATTTCCAATCACAGTTTATTTGATAATAGTTGAAAACCAATAAAACAATTATTTAATTTCAATTTAGATTTTTAAATGTTTTCATATTGCTTTTTAATTTTCTATGTATAAATCATACCCAATTAATAATAAAATTGGGACCCTTAAGTGTTTTTATGCATAAAAGAATTTGAGTGAGTTGTCCAAAAATTTAGGTGAGTCGTCCAAAAACCTTGGGTGAGTTGACTTAAAATTTGGGTGAGTTGTCCAAAAAACTTGGGTGAGTTATTCAAAAATTTGGGTGAGTTGACCATTTTTTTGTGGATGAGTTGGTTTTAGGGTGAGATGTCCTGCTCCCTATTATTTGTGCTTTATTTTCTCACTACCGAACTGGTTGTGTAAAGTCCTCATATATATAAATATTTTATTATGGGTTCATTTGTGGTGTCATTATGTACTCTTTCAGTTATGTAATGTCTTTTCGTAGTTAAAATATACTCTTATAATTTTCGCTTTATTTTCTCCCTACCGAACTGGTTGTGTAAAGTCCTCATGTAGTGTTTACATAATGTGTTGATTTTTAGCTATTGCAAGGGGTCATAATTGAAATGATTTAGAAACAGGCACGTTTATTCACGTTAATCATTATAGATATTTTATTATGATAATCATTATTATAAAGACTATTTTTATTTGTCGACCAGGGCTCGCTGGTGATCCAAGGCGCCCACTCGTGCGGCTGCGTGCTCATCTCTGAGAACTGGGTTCTCACCGCAGCCCACTGCATCGCCTTCAATGAATCAACGTAAAGCATTTCCGCTCACATTATTGTTCAGCAGTCCGCAATTTTATTTTTGAATTATATTGATCCATTTATTTCATGCAAAAAAATAGCATGCAATAAAAAACATATTAGATATTCTGAAAATGTACATATTGTAAGTATTTCAATAAAGAAAATATAAGAAAATATCAATCAATTAAACATAATCGATATTCTTATATTTGAATTGTTCAAGTCTTATCATCAAGAAAAAAAAAAGAAAATATCAAACAATGAAAACAAAATAGATATTCTGAAATGTTTTTTTTTTAAGTCTTTCAATCAAGAAAACAACATACCCTCTAATAGATTTGATTATTTCCAGAGCTGAATACCAAGTGCGATTTGGAAGCGTAGAACGCGGAGAAGGAACAACATACAATATCACTCAAGTGATCCAGGTAAAGCGTTTATTGCCATCTGTATATGGGTGTTCCAAATATCATGGCAGCTGCCATATAACTTTCGAGACTCTTAAAGATCAACCTCATAATAGACTTCTACTTGGATAAATATGAAAAAAAAACTGTTCATAAAATAGTTCACAGTCTTACCTCGAGTGAATCCTTATTTCACGTTCTACTCTTTTGGGTTCAACTGTGAGATCTATCAACCAAATTTGACGAGCATACAGTATTAAAGCTAAATGCTAAAGCAATAATTTAGTTAAAGTGTCAAAAGTTGAGTGACAGAAGATAAACTACTCTTGATATCAGAATATTCCTCTTTCAGCACGTTAAATTGTAAGATTTACCGATATCAACTAAATTTGTGTTCTATATTAAAGTTAAATGCTAAAGCTCAAATAACCGAATACAAGTTATATGCTTTAATTAAAGTGTCAAAAATTGCGTGACAGAAGATAAACTACTCGATATAATCGTTGTTATATCATTATATGACTCTTTCAGCACGAGCTCTTCCGGGACCGCAACACGTCTGGTGCCTATCCGAATGATATCGGACTCATGGTGCCAGCGACCCCCATCGTGCTCACCGATTCCGTCCAGCCCATCCCGCTCGACACTGAAGAGTCCATGGAGAATTGCTGGATCACTGGCTGGGGGCAAACTAAGGGTAGGTCTCACACCAACAACGCCAAATAACAGATGATGTAGTCCTTTTGAATTGCTATTTATAATTTGTTTGTTTGAATTTTGTGCGAGTTGAAATTGGGATAAAACATCACAAACACGCCTTCGGGCTTTTTGGGGCTGTTTCGGGTGAACGCGCCTTAATAGTAGAAAGTGATCATAATGATCGAAACAGGCACGTTAAATCATTTAATTATTATTATTAGATATTTTCAATGATTCATTGAAAATATCTAATAATAATAATTAAAGGATTTAACGTGCATGTTTCTAAATTATTCACAGACACTTACAATAGTAATAATTTAACGTTGCGTATAACACTACACGAGGACATTACATAAATAGTACAGTAGTGATAACATAAAATAGAACTTATAACCGTACACTTTGATTGCGCTGAGACATCCCCTGAGACATTACATGACTAAAATGAGTGCATAATGGCACCAGTAAGGAGAACATATTCAACCACGTACTTATGTAAGACACTGCGTTAAGACATTACATGATCACAAAAAAGATAAAGACCATAATAATTCTACAAAAGCGCTCTAACATTGTTTTTAAATTAGCCATTACTTCTTTACCTACAATGTATCTCATTTGTTTTCTATGGTTGTTGAACCATGGTTATTTTATAGCAATAATACGTTTATATATCATTTTATCAAAAAGGAGGACATAATTTGAGAACATTTCTGTTCGTATTGTTTAGTTGGCATTGCACCATCGCCGATCCCCAAGATCCTTCAGGAGGCGAGCACGGACGTGCTGACAAACGAACAGGCGACGGAAATTTGGGGCGAAGATTACAACGGCGACATTCATATCTGCGTGCAGGATCTGGAAAACCAGCAAACTGGAGCTTGCAGTGTATGTCAAAAATCAAGATATAATTTATGTTTTTAAAACTTGCTAGCTTTATGTTTTGTTTATCGTTAGATATTTGTGCTGTATATTGATTGATTAAGTGTTTTAAAGCCAAGTTTCTTGAATGACCATTTCTAAAATACCTATATTGAATAATCATAACACCAATAAGCAGCAAACAAAAGGCAGATACCATTTGTAAATACATATAAATATATCTATTTATATATCTAATTGAGTTCAAAATTCGATGCATTACATTCCAAATTGTTCACGGACATGCCCCCGCCTATCTCAAGGACCTAATAGTTCAGCAGAAATCAAGCAGATGTCTTCGATCATCATCGAAATTCAATTTGATCATCCCTAAATCAAGAACAAAAATGTACGGGGATAGGTCTTTTTCTGTAGCAGCGCCTCGTCAGTGGAATAGTCTGCCTGAAAAGCTTCTCGCTCAAGAGAAATACCCTGCTTTTCGGAAAGAACTCAAAACTTACCTTTTTAGAACAGCATACAAATTATGATTTGGTTTTTAGTAGTGTTGCTTAACTATTTAGTGTTTTTTTTTCAGCTCATAAGGTTGTATAAATATCACTATAAGTAATGTCCTTTTGTAATTTGCAGTATAATTTTGTAGTCATGTTATATCATAAGGTAGTCTTTAAGTTTGGTAAATGTTTTAATATATGTTCATAAGTGGTGCCATTAAGCACTCTTCTAGTCATGTTAAGTCTAACGCAGTCATTAAGCACACCTATAAGTGTTTATTTAATAGCTCTTGTTTTAGTTTTTGTAAGTGTCTGTGAATAACTTAGAAACAGGCACATTAAATCACTTTGTTATCATTATTATTATTATTATTATTAATATTATTATTATTATTATTATTATTATTTATAAT
>LQRL01182032.1:31507-42577 GCA_001703475.1 Hydroides elegans | reverse complement strand
CAATAATAATACCAGAGGATGGACAATTCGGTCATGAATACTCCAATGGATCATGGAGTGGTCTAGTAGGACAGCTTCATAGAAAAGAAGTTGATTTTGTCATCGCACCTTTAACCGTATCAAAACTTAGAAGAAAGGTGATAGATTATGCAGATTATCCACTAGATATCACGTATATCACCGGGGTATATCGTATGCCAAACCGTACAATAGATACCCTTTCCTTGATTTTTCTCCCATTCAATACACATCTCTGGATGGGATGTTTAATAAGTATTGTATTGTTTTCATTTATCGTTACCCTGATTGAAATTAAAGTGAACCATCGATTCATTGCATGTTTTGAATTTATGGCAAAGTCGTATCTTAAGCAACTTTATCTCGCATTTTTCTCGTTGATGCAACAATCGATTTTTGATAAAACCAAACCAAACATATCTAATCGCGTTCTTTGGTCTGGCTGGCTTTTGTTCTGTATGATTTTACTCTGTGTTTGGTCATCGAATCTCATATCGCATTTAACTGTTCATAAAATTGTAACACCGTTTGAGACGTTGTCGGATTTACTTGAACAAGATGTCTATAAATACGGGGTAAACGAGGGTGTTATGTCGGGTTTATATTTTGCCTCCTCAAGCAAGGCACCAATGAAAGATATTTGGAAGAACATGAAACGATTTGATAAAACAGATGACTTTGTTGTATCACAGCTACGCTTAAATGATTTTATGACTAAAGTCAAAACTGAAAAGTTTATTTTCTTCGAGGATGCTCCGATTATTCGTGAGGAAATGGGAAAGGATTGCAACCTGCAACAACTCTCAGAGCAACTTCACCCAGCACCGTATGCCATAGCGTTACAGAAAAACTCAGCGTACAAGCCATTGATCAATAAAGCGAGCAGGTGGATTCTAGAATCTGGAGTCTTGGACAAAATTAGAACGAAATATTTACAGCATGGCATAATATGCGATGCCGATTCGGGTCGGATAAAGCTATCCCTCAATCATACGGGTGGTATATTCCAGTTGTTGTTTCTGGGCTGTATTGTGTCTTTATTTGTGTATATCGCGGAGCGATACATTTTTATTCGCCTGTGTTAACGCAGTACTTCGTGAAAGTTGTTAATCTTAACATATATGTTAAATGCAGCGCAGAAAGATTTAAATATGTACTTGCAGAGGCATAATTTATTAAGCACATGAAAGGAATATCATCAGATTTATGGTGGATTAATTAAAAATGGGATAGGCAGTAGAAATAATTATTCATTTTATATGAATCAAGAGCTTCATATGAAGCCAGGCTAACATGCGAAATGTTTTAAATTATTGCAAAGACCCAACATTGGTTATTATCATAAGCATTTATAGGTTTTATAACATGAACACTATAGACAACTCTTGAAAACATGCACATGTACTCTGACAACCATTACGTGATAGTTAAGGCGTATGTCTTTTTCTATTTGAGTTCATTTCATAAATTTACTTAGCGCTTGCTAATGGAATGTTTTTATCAGAAAAAATAAATTTTTGTTCATATAATTTCTATTTAGATGTTACAGAGTACGGAACAGGATTAATTTCCTTTTTTTTTTCCTTTTTATGGTTTGAATAATCAATATTTTCATGTTTTGATTAATTTGATGTGTATTCATTTTACTTTTTTGGCAAAATAAAGTAAAACGTAATAATACAACATCCCCCTTCATAACCGTGTGTTCAACTCTAACTTAAACTGACCAATTTTGGATTAGAACAATTTAAATAGTACATATCTATAGTTGCTCATTTCCCTATGAAATTATATAGAATAAGCGTATCCATTTGCTATAATCGATAATCGCATCCTTCGGATTTTAAATGGCATTAATTGACATCACAAATGTGCTGCATAATAGAAAGAACTGGTTTCAGATACGGGAAGACTTTGTTTTCATAATCAAATATTAGTTCACAGCGTTTAGTTTCATGATTAGTTTCTTATGATATATGAAGAATAGGGACATATACATTGTAATATAAATACAATTGAATATTAAGTAAACCTGTTATCGAAATATTAAATTTACTTCATTTTTTAAAATGTCTTTTGTATTTATAGATTTTTATTATTTACCTTGATGAAATACAAAGCTAGCCAATTATACATTTCAAATAATAAAGCAACTTAGAAATTGAGCAAATGTTTTAAAAACATAGAATAAATTTTGTGGCATTAACCATGAATGCGACCAATCCTATGGCAATGCTGTACAATGCATAGCGATTTTTCAACTTTCGTCGAAAGTCCTCCGCAGTAACTTTGCATACACTGTGACTGTACATCGTTGAAACGACGTTGCCTAGTCATGATTTCAGAATCCGGAGGAACTTTGAAATGAACAGATCGCTTCTGCTTCAGTATTTGTTCGTCAATGTCTATTGATTCATTTTCATCAAAAGCGGTGTCCAGCATTAAGCGCGAAATGAGATTTGGAAGAAAATTATGAGTTGGGTTTTCATCCTTTTCGAGTTGATTATTTCCTGGCATACAAATAGTGGTTAGACAAATCGCAGCTTTTTCAACGCTTAAATGATTGCATAGACTTTCGAAACATTTCAATATGGGATCTATTAATGTATCCTGATTTTGTAATAATGGTTCAAAATAATTCAAATCAGGATCAAATATTTCATAGGACCCATGTTCATCAACTTGTTGCTTAGTCTGATGTCCATCGAGCTCTTGTAAGGTCTCGACTGTGTTAACCAGTAGATTTCGTTCACAATTTCTCCTGAAACATTGTTGAAATTCAGCAGTCCCTATTAGATCCATATCGCAATTGCGAATAGTACAGGCCAAATTCGTGTTGACCAATTCGTCGTATACGTCTTCGTCGTGGCTAAAATTTTAAAGAAAAGAGGAAAGCTAATTATATTAATCAAGTATTCTGTTGAAATATACAATATTTGATCTCGATATTAATCATAGTTATTGTTATTTATAAAATCATGATGGATAGAAAAATATTTTGAAGATGAATTCACTTGAAGTAATATTATTGAAACAGACATGTTCATATTCGATTCAAACTAATGAATATATAATCGTTTGTAGTACGGTAGGATTAAACAACAAAGACTGATTCTTCGATATTCGAAATTATTAAGCGGTAATAACGAAGTGAAAATTTAAAGGTGCTATCAGAGTCCATTGTAAGACAAAGCCTATTAGACGAGCCCTAATTTCTTGAGCCCAAAGAATACATTATTGCACAATGATAAAGTGCTATCAGATTCCATTTACTATGGAATCTGATAGCACAGACATACCCTTTTAAACAAGCCTTAATTTCTTGAGCCCAAAGAATACATTCTTGCACAATGATAATTCATAGATATTTTTAAACATTTTTTTTTAAGAGGAAATTATCTTACTTCAAATTTCTATTCACTAAAGTTGCACTGCTTCCCCAGCTAACAAGACCTGAAATGTAAACCAAGGCACTATGACATGAACTTAAAACGAATCGGATACCATGCATGTAGGAAGAAAAATAATCAAGTCTCAAAAATTATATTAGAAAAAAAATGTAGAGTTTAACCGCAAAGGTCTCTGGTATATACACAGTTTCCAATGGTAGCTATATGTTTTTTTTGCAAAACGGTAACACGCAGTCTTTTAGAATCAGGGAGAATCTCTTTCCAGACATATATAACTTGAATGATAATATTTGAATAATGATAAAGAAAAATCATTTACTTGTTTTTCTCCCATATTTCTTTATTTGTTAATATAATGCTTCAAATATGAGCAGTCTAGTCAGTAAGCATATTCACAAGGATGTTTTGATGATTAAAGCACTTTTTCAATAACGCCTTAAAATATGCGCAAAAATTGTTTTGTGTGTAGCTATGACATTCATTAATATAAAAATGACCAAAGACGCCTCAATCCTATGCTCGTGTTATTTGTAAGTCAAAATGAAAACATTCTATTAAGATAAAATTGACGATTGGATCTATAGATATTTAAATTTAAAAGAAAAAATAGTACCTGTAATGCATTGAAGCAAAGTGAGTATTGCACATTTCCTTTCCAAAGTCAAAATCCACATTTTGTTGTCCAGAATATTCTTCTTCTTTTTTTGTTAAAACAATTCAAATAATCTCAATGCTTTAAACCATTTCAACAATTAATTGTGAACACACGTATTTTAATTGAATTCAAATTTTCGTTAAATGAAATCTATTATTTAACTCGTTATGTACAATATGATATAAGATCTTATCTAAGAATCGTTGCAAATATATATGACGCAGAAGTTACATCTGACGTAAAAGTGCGTTTCGCACACCAATACCTTTTTCATAAGCCAATTTAAAAGGGTCGTGCAAATGTTCGGTTATCCTATAAATCATTTTTAACGCTCAACCAGAAATAAGAATTAAGACACATTTTAACCAAAACAATATTTTGCTTATCAAATATTATTTTTTGCTCTCAAAGTAGAATCATGCAATGAATATAAACTTATAAATCTTGATTTTTTTTCACAATTCTGAGAATATTTTGCGCATCACTTTGCAAGGAACCCTTCAAAGTCGTTATTTTAAAAGGACCCGCCATCATTCTGACAACTTTGCGTGGGGACAACATGCCAGTGATACTTGTTCGCCTTATTCTTTGGAGACCGCTGTCCCTTTTACTCAAATTACACGAATTACTTTGGGCGGCAAGAGATACACAGCTATCTCTAACATGCAATCATATCTAAATTACCACGCATGTCACAATTGGGTCCTCTAAGTTGACAATTGAGACGCTGTTAGAAGATCGACTATTTTGACAAAAGTGCGATGATATAATTAGTTTATTTGTTTATTGAGAAACAGGGAGTGCTTTTAGGGTTGGGTGAGAATTGAACGAATGGCGTAAATGCAATTTTGAAATTGGTTTGAGAAATTAATACAATTATACAGTTTATAGTTTATCATTTTCGAACTCCCAGCAATTTCGGAGGACAGTTTTATATCGATTCTTGATATGTACAGTACAACAAATAAAAATGCTATATATTCTAATCAATAAAATTATTATAAATACTTGCCAATTACAACAATGTAATTTTCATTGGTTTGAAAGAAGAAAAAACGAATTGTGCTTTACGGTTGGTTCATGTATTATACCAGGATCATGGCTAATAATTGATCTGAACACACTCATACGGGTGCATTATTTTAGCCAGTTTTTTTTTATTTTAGAGAAGCTATACTTTGCTGATTTCATTACGTCTCAAATAAGATTTGAATTTAACAAAATGTGTCTTATCATCACATAGATTTATACAATTGTACCCATTCATCAATAATCTCGAATACAGCGGCACATTCCTTTTTCAAAAATAATTAAATAACTTTGTTAAAAACATGAAAGCCAGCTTGGATTTACTTTTTGTGGGGAGCAGCAACTCATTTTAGCGTCGTCTGATTTTCATTTAAGCTTTGAAGTAAATTACGCTTGTCCTCCCCAACTAGCCATAACGGATTGGAATGGAAATCAACTGTTAAAAGTATTTGCTTATAAGACAATGATAAGCAGTTATGATTTTAATGTTAGCAAATATTTGATAAAATATTTCAAAAATACTTTTAAATCTTTTTTTAATTATGTTGTTGGGTGGTTGTTAGAGCATTTTTCAAATGCCATATCACTCCCACTCGGCAGCCGTCGACGGACGTTGAGTGGAAGCCCTACTTTGGGCCCATATGGAAGTTTTCCGGACGTCCTTGTTTGTCGAGGACGTAGAATGTGCGTCGCACCGACACCGCCTCCCAGACGGATGTAAGAATTACGATCTTCGACGTAAAAGACGCCAGGACAACTTTTAAAGGGACCCAAAGTCATCTCAACGGCGTGTCCAAATGCGATGTACTTCGACCGACCCTTGCGAGATGGAATATGGAGTTTCATAACTTACAATGTTTGCAATGTCATAAATAATATATTTTTAGATTAATTATGCATCAATTTCAAGAAATACTTCGCTATATATCATGAGCGAAAAGATTATATGGGAAAACTTATTTTATTGCAAGTAAATAACAACGTCTAGTAGACATCGCGTTTTGTGGTATTTTTCGAAAGCGTAGACTGGTATTGCTTAATGAATTACCTTAGAAAAAAACATAGGAAAATGATTCTAATAAGAATTTGAAAAGGTTTTATTTTTAAACGCATATATTTGCTAATTTGGTTTAATTATCCCCTTGTTAAACAACTTCTGACCTATTTTACGGTGCTGTTCCCTATTTTATTGTGCACAATGTCAATAAAGATCCCAGGGCAAATGAAAGCCTCGTATAAATAAGAGTTTCTCGAATATCTCACACAAATGGTTTCCTTTGCTTTGATAGTGCAGTAAATAGAAAACCCTTTAGCTTTGTTTGAGTAAGTCTGTCCTGACGACATTAGCTTACCACTCTTACTCTTTGACCTTTTATTTTCCTGTCTGTAATTTGATGATTCTATTTGATTCCAATATGCATTAAATCATTCCCGATTCCTAAGGGTTGTCTACATACAATTATTTAAGGGAATGCACTCCATAGTTATTTATATAAAATGAAAAACTGGCATATTGTTGGATATGAATGACTTACAACTCAATATATATTCGTTCTGTATACGAGCGACAATTGTTATTAAGGATCCCTTAGAAGATTTAAAGAAAATACATTCAAGTTCATTCGCAACATAAAGCAATTTGCAGATTGTAATCCAAACTCTCATTATAAATCGAGTTAATTCAACATTGGGCCACATGGAACCTGTCCCAAATACGCGTTTCTTTCCAGCGACCATCACCCAACCCACTTACTGAACAACAGCAAATTATGTTAGAATGTAAAACTATATGTTCTTAAAGAAACCCCTTATTGACCAACTTGACTGTTCTCCACAATAAATTGGAAGCCATTTAGCCGTTTATGTATGCAATCAAATAGTTATGGCATTCCTTTTCGTTTTTGCAAAAGTTGTATATAAACCCAAGTGGTGTTTATAATCACGTTAAAGGATCTCTCTATATGCCACAAAAACTAAGCTAAGTATACGAAAGGACATAAACCGTATGCATTTAAATGCATTAACCATCCTCAGCAAACACGGAGTTTATTATATAATTCACCACTTTCGCCATTTTAATGCGTAGGGAACTAACTTCGATTACGTCCATTCTGCAAAATGGGGATTGATACTGTGTCATTGGTTAAAGTCTGTCCTGGATACAAGCATATGTATGCAGCAACAAAGCTCAATACCATAAGTTTCACTCACTAAAGTGCATAGATGAAATATTTCTTATGGTTTCAGATGTTATTTATGTGTTAATGTTGGAACATTAACAGGAACATATTATGTAAAACAACATTTCGCCTTAACTAACAACTACGTGATGCATTATTATTTTGGCAAAAACAACAACAAATTGTTAACAATGCAAAACCAACTTCAGTTTCACTTTCATTCAATGGACGGCGGAATGGTTTTCGCAAAACTAATTTCACAGCAGATCAAAGTATTTGAACAATTCGGAAAATTCGCTGGAGGCTATTTTCATAGCATTGGTCTGCACCTCATAATAATACCAGGAAACCTAGAAGCAATACCGAATTTAGATGTGACGGTTTTTTAAATGCGCAACGCAATCACTAATTCCGTAAAGCTTTGTTGCTAAAGTCATTTCAGCCCCGTATTCGTGTAAGAAACAACTCTAACCGGTTACGGTTGTGTTAACCTGATCTAAAAATATAAAGAAAATCAGTTGATAAACGAAAAATGTGCCCTCAAAAGAATAGGTTAACCGAAAACAATGTGTTCTAACTCCAACCGGCTGGGACATTTTTTTCTCTGATCTCTGGATCAACGACGCTTTCAATTTTAAATTATTGAAGCCCGAAGGCAGAGGTTTTTGCTCGGCCATGTATATATGCCCCGGGATTCGATGTTCTAGACAAGATAATTTTCTCTCAAGATTTGACTATGTTTATGCTAAAATTGAAATTATCTCTTGCCACCCTTATATCTTTGCATCCCCATACCTAATCCATTTATCGAGAGGCTCCTATTGATCCTTATAGTGACTACATTATTGAGACGGGTCCTGAATTCAAGTGAAAGATTGTTTTGCCGTAATGTTATTTACTATCACGATCGACAACGTTAATACTTTATCAACATATCAGATAATGGACTAACCGTTCCAGACCTCATTTCTTTTTCAAAGGATTTATTTTAGAACATGAAATAAAACAGGTAGACTTCTTATAATACAAAAAGAATGACATGATAGAATTATTTATTGGATAAATAGGAAATAAACAATTCAAGGTAGTATATAATTTTTTTAAATGTTGTTTAAAAAATACCTCGTTAAAAACTTAAAAGGTTACATCGCAAAACAACCCTATAGGCAATTCTATTCAAATGCAAAATTTGGCCACAAAAAAAAACGTTTTTTGAATTATAATTCGATTATTTGATCACATGAATTCCACCAAACGCAATCAAACTATATATTTATGCAAAAAAAAATTAAGTACACTTTTACCAAGGAAAGCGAATTGAAATAAAAGTAATTTGTTCTTGGAAAATAATTATAATTCTAATTCTAACATTATTGTTTTTCTTTTCTTGGATCACGAAACAAATATTTGATATTTTAGAGATAGTATACGTACAGTATGTTGGTAGATAATTACATTGCCTATATAATCACTGTTCTCTAAACAAGTGTCAATATATTAATATTGATGAGCAATAAGTATCGTTATAGTTCATTCGGAAAGGGTGGTCCGTATCACATCGCTTTCAGACTTGACGTCGGAAGGACGTCCTTATTTGAATCCATATGATTTTATTTTTATAAAAATGTTACGTTTCAACGTCAGACGCACGTTCCTCGAATTTTAAGCTGGGCCTTAGGCGCCAGGTTACAACTGTAGAGTATTGCGACGAAGAAAAGAAGTCCGGAAAATGAGTTTTAATCATGAACGTATTTTCGATGGTACACGACGTCTCACCGGGAAAATTTCCCAAACATATTATTTTTTGAACGGGTGCCTTTTAGTCAAATAGAATGCTATTGGATTGTGCAAGTGATAGATTGAAATAATCATAAATTTATGGACCAGAGAATCAGAGTTCATTTTAAAACATTTGCATTGCTATAAACGGCACAAGAATCTGTTCAAAATAGAAAACCGGTAGATGAATCGCGAAGTTTTCATCTAAATATAATGATAAATACATTACATTATAACACATTAAATAGTTCTCATCACAAAGTCCTTAACACCTCTTCTATCAGTTGGATCAAGTGTTACTTTGAGATCGTATTCGATTGTAAATTTTCCCGAATAACCCGTTATTCTTATCTACGGTGACGTTTTGAATGAATAATAAAATTGAATGATCCTTTTGAGCCCATAGACTTGAATATTCATTGCAGTGAGGGGGTAACTATTTAGTTATGTGGTTTTGATAGTTAAATCATAGCAGGTTTGCGCCGCCAGTATATAATGTCATAACTAGGTTAACAGAATAAATATGTACTAGCCATGCATTTTAAAGTATAATGCTTGAAGTATGAAGTAGGCTATGGACCGTTTAGTTTTATAGTTGAGTCGTTTTTATGAGTTTCATTACCTAACGCTAATGGACCCCCAGCCCCAACCATCCCATTCGGCAAGGGTTATATAAAGTACGTCGCATTCGGACGTGACGTTGAGAGGACGACCTATTTTGGACCCGTATGAAAGTTTTCTGGACGTCCTTTCACGCCCCGGCGTCTGTAGCACGTCAAACGTCAGCCTTTGACGCGACGTCGAAGCAACGTCTTTTCTCCGTTCGCGACGAATAAGGACGTCCGGAAGTAGGGCGTCCGCTCAGCGTTCGTTGGCGTCTTGCCGAGTGGGACCCGGCTATATGTAGCACGATTTCGAGATATCCTGAAGAGAGAGAAACGTATGTAATTTGATCGAGGGTCAAAGTACATTTTTATTAAGGTGCCTTCGGCGTTCGTTTTCTGCTTCATGAGAATATGTTATAGTTCTGACGAAGAAATCATATATATGCTCCAATTATCAATTGATTTATTTATTGAGAAATAATAAATCACAGGCATGACATGACATCATTAAATTCGGCGACTTAGATGAGATTTTCATCGCTAACACATTTTGTTATCAGGACAGCTCATGTACTTGAATATCGGCCTTATCTTTTAAAATATTAAGCCCAATTAAAGAGTGGATCACTTCAGATTGACCCGTGAATATATGATGTTCATTCAATTCACTCAGCCCTGCGAAGTGGCTTGCGTTATCTGCTTTAATCCGCGTCTGATTGCTGCAATATGTTAGGTTATAATGTTTTATCTTTTATCAATTTATTTTCCGATCCAGGTAGATATGTTAAGTGGTATTGCGATATGAAATGTATTTCATGTTGGTAAACAACAGTTTCTAAACTCATTGAATAATTTAAAATCTGATTTTATTTAAACGTCTAAAAATTAAATTAAACCACAAAAATGATCCACAAATACAGAGAACAATTATCATTATTTGGAGATTTGGAGAGATTAATTGCCAAAGTAAACCCTAACATATAGCATATAAAACGTATCATTGGAGAATCAGTGAATATATGACCGAAATTATCAAACTCGGCATAAGTCTCCTGGCTAAGCACCACGTCGCTTTCGGCTGTGACGTCAGAAGGACATTCTCACTGGATTCCGTATGGACGTTTACCGGAAGGTCCGTTCATGGTTCAACCGCCATTGAATGGATATCTGTCTAACGTCAATCTTCATTCGAAAGAAAGATCGCCCGTGTAAACTTCCATATGGGATTCATATGGCTCCAAATCACTATTTTATAGGGGTACCAGACAGGACATAATCATATAAGCATTTCTATATTGCTTTTTTCAGGCTTCCAAGCTCAAGAACTACAATCGGCCAAAAAAGAAAGTCCCCATCAATGTTGTTTGACCTAGGGTCCAAATCAGGTCATAAAA
>LQRL01182032.1:20617-31241 GCA_001703475.1 Hydroides elegans | reverse complement strand
TATCTTCTGCATAGAATTGTTAGAAGTCTACACTTAGGCGAATATGCGCGCTGCCTAGAGTGTGCTATGCAAGAGAGGCTATTCAGCTGTTCAGCAAGGGACTTATAATAGGGCATAAGAAGCAGTGCATATAAGACTTCTAACAATTCTATGCAGAAGAGATATTTTGCAGTTTTTGGAAGTGACACCACTGTTACTACATTAATTATATTTCCTTTATTTGTTCATTCCTCTTTCTCCAATTTCGTACATAGATAGAAGAGATACCAGACTTATAGAATATATAAAAATATTTCACATTTATGACCTAATTCTGACCCTAGAACAAAAAAACGTTGCTGGGGACTTTCTTTTTTGTCCGCATTTTTAGTTACATTTCTTCAAGTTCTGACTTAACCAAAATTTATCAAAATATGTTATCAGATTAAGCAACTTTGTGAGGACAACCACTTAATAAAACTATGCATCTCATACAAACTACTTGAGAAATTCAATTTTTCTTCGGTTATTAGCCACTTAAGCCCATATTCACATACATGTGATTAAAAGTTCGCGATTGTATATCTTGATATTAATCCCCCTTCTAGCCATTTATTATGCGAAAACGCCTCAGTAAATGATAAAGACATTATTTTCACTTCCATAAATCTCTATCAAAAATAAAGCTCTTACGACACTTATTGTCGATTGCCATAAGATCGTAAAACTCTCTCTCTTTCTTTCTATCTTGACTAATGAAAAACGCTTTGGTTTGATTATTTAGAGTTTACTCAATGCGTTTCTAGAAAAAAAACCTTGGTAAAAATTGTGAGTTTTAACCTTTATAACTTATGGTTGATAGGACAGCTTGGAGTAAAATGCAATAAAAAAGCAGTATGTACTCAATCGTCATGGCGCAATACAATATATCAATTAGAATTTATTTGAAGTAGATTCATATTTTCCATATATAAATACTTATTTAAAAAATATAATATTAAAAAAAAACTGGCTAAGTTATAATGAGAAACCTTTTGTGATGAAGTCATATTGAAGTGCATCTATAACTTGCCAAAACGTTGCATGTCAAATATCAATCGAAGCCTTGATTAAACTGCAAATCCATGTAGTTTGATGAAGGCTGATTGATGTTAACGATTAATTTTGCATGGTCAATCAGAGTCATAATTCATTTGCTGGATGTTGATTGAGGTATATGGATATTGATAAAGATATAAAACTGCTGATATACTTCTTCGGTGTAAATCAATTTTGAAAAGATTCAAAATCCATTTATTTCCAGTGTTGCTTAATCTGCATAATATAGGTTTATATATTATACGTAAAAGGCGTGAATATTACGTCACGTACATGTGTATAATTAACGCGTATTGTATTCATTTCATACATTTATAATAAATATACTATTTAATTAATATATTAAATTATTTAACTGTTATTTGTGTTTTTCATTTCAGATAAACCACAACCGAGCCCAAACTAACTGAATGAGAAACCACCAAAAAACTTGAATCCACATAACTCACACTTATCAAACACAAAATCATGGGATACGGCGAAACGAAACCACGCGGCCCCATCGCGGCCCAATACAAAAGCCCCGGCCCCGTCTACAACCTGCCCGGCCTCGTAGGAAAGCGCGAACACGACCCTCGTAGCGTCCACGAAGAAGGACCCGCTTACTCATTCGGCGTTCGTCACGGAAAATGGAAAGACGATGCTAGCCCCGGCCCTATATATTTGCCCGATCTGAAGTATTCAAGATACGGACAGGATTTCAGTCCCCGCTTCTCGATCCATGGCAGGCCACGGGATATCAGTGGATCGACTAAGACGCCGGGGCCAGGAGCGTATAGTCCGGAGAAGGTACCGGTACTTGAATCTCCCAGGGCGCCCTCTTATAGTTTTGGGGCGAGGACAAAGTCGAGGAGTCAGGATAAGAATCCAGGTTAGTCATGGTTGCTTATTCAAATTATGCAAAAATATGGGTTTTCATATAAAGCCGCGTCCACATTAACCATGCCAAAAAGACGCAAACCGGGATTGTTATGTATTATTTACCATTTTCACTTGAGATTCAAAGTACATAATTCAAACATACAAGTTACGCGCTTCAAACTTCAAATGAAATTGGTATAAAAAGCCTTACGAACCCAATTTGCGCTGTTTCGGATGAGCTCAGCTATAGTGTTCTGTTGCTCTTTTTTTTCAATTTTTGCTTTTGCTGATATAATAAAATAATCATTAATTGTATACAAAAATAAGGAATTATCCAAACAATATTGTGTTTGTGGTGGGATTGGGTAAGCAGGGGGAAGGATGGTGCTCTGATCAAATACATATCGTTATTGAATCATATTGCACTGCTAGAGTCAACATGAGGACGGAATAAAAGGCTTTGGAATTTTATCGGTGCTAACCTGTCAATATTTGGACATGTTACACGAAAAATCGAATGTAAGGATAATCGTAAAATATTACGTCATTCTGGTCATATGCGGATTTGGTTGATTCCTCTTTTACTATCTCCCCTTGAAAAATCGCGACCAAGAAATGTTTTAAACTAATATGCTGGTATCACACAAAGAATTAAATCATAATGAACCCGATCATTTCTATAATTAAGGTTTACCCTACATATAAACCAAGACATTTCTCCTTTCCACATTTCCAACATCCCTTATTTTTCTACCATTTTATTTATCATAATAAATGGAAAACGCTATGTCTATAGGTCCCAACACCTACAACATCCCCTCATTGATGGGCAAATCAAGCGAGAGCACGCATCGCCAGGCGCCCTGCTTCTCACAAGTCGGACGCAGCACTAAGGGTGGATTCCATGAGGATCTCGGAAAGGTATATAGAGTCTTTATTTTTGGATATAAGGTGTGCAGTCTAGTTGTTTATATGCATAGATAAATGTAAATTAAACGAAGTTAAAAGACAAGGACAGGGCAATACCAGGCGCGGGTTAAGATGGGTGCCGCGCCCTCTCTCAGTCCACCCTTGGTTCATTATTTTCTGGATCCGAGCCCGGATATTGTGAAGAGTCTAGCTACTTAATAAATTTAATAAGACGATTTTGATCTTTTTCAAAGACGCATCAGATTATTTTATGACGCAAAACTTAGTTTGTTTTTGTCTTTAAGAAGAGGTAAGTCAATATCTATGACCTTCAAACTCGACAAGCAAAACTTAATATCTATATCCAGGATTTCAATTTTTGTAAATGTTCGACATTATCCGATCTACATAACTTATTTGTATAGTGCTTATAGTGTGTTTAAATTGGAATAAGATTCGAATGGGAATTTTCTTTTAAATTTCGTCTTTTTCAATGGGTATTCCGACAAAAATAATGCTTAACAGCACATGTACTTGTATTTATCAAAACTAAAACCTATAAATGTCCCCTTTAGCTGATTTAATTTACCATCGATCTTGTTAAGTAGTAATGTTTTGTCACTTTCGAATTATTTAAAGATGGCATTTGTCAATCTCTTTTGAATTCGATACTAGATGTCAACTTCATTCATATCTTTAAAGCTGAGAAACTACTCGATGTCATTATCACTGATTGAATGATAACCTGGATAAAAATGTAAATAAAACAAAAGTGTTAATTTCCTACTCAAAAATATTTTAACCAGTGTTGCCATAATTGCATTGATAATGATATTGAAAGATTTGATCTGCACTTTTTTATTTCCTAATATTTCGTCGATTTGTCTTTATTGTCAAATCGCTTTATCTTGACTTGCCCACTATCTCCCATGAACGGTGTGTCCCTAGCGCTAAATATTTAAAGTATTTAAATATGACTAATGCATTAGATAAACTGATTCCATCCTTATAGACCCCAGGCCCAGGACAGTACAAAGTGACATCACCCGAATCCTACAAGCGCAAGGGCCCTCAGTATTCGATCACTGGACGAACGCCCGTTGTCACGGACAACACACGCAAGCCGGGACCAGGCGCGCATCACCCGGAAAAGGTTCGACTTTCTCGAGAGAACACCATTTTTATGTTTAGTTAGATTCCATTCAAAAACAAACATCTTATATATATGCTTTCATTTTCATTCTTTTATTTTATTATTTTATTCTTATCTTTTTTATTAGATCATTATTTATTTGGATGTAATACTGTATATTTGCTATATCTAGCTATAGTTCTATCAGAAACTTTTTTTTTACAAATAAAGTATGGTGGTTAATGTAATGCACCAGGGCATTTTTCAAAAGTCGTGTTTTGGTGTCGGACGGAATTCGATACTTTCGACCCCTATAAAAAATAGCCGCCATATCAAAGAGTTGAATTTCTAAAATGCCTAGATAGTATTGAGGTACCCCTAAAATATTTTACCAAAATTAACCTATTCCACCGCAGCATTATTTTGTGAGAGTCAAATGAAGTCCGGTGTCGGACGGAATCGATAGAAACGACTTTTGTACTCGCTTAACAGTTTATTCCATCGAATCCTGTTCAATAAGTTATTATTGTCGACCATGATTTGATGCACGGATGATAAGGCTATCCATAAACAGTACAAACAGTGATCAATTCCTTCAAATTACCTAGAAATAACGGTTGGTACGTTGGTGTCGGACGGAAGAATTTTCGGTGTCGGACGGAACAAAAATGTTCATGAAAATTTTATTGTCCCGGAATTGAAAATTGATGTCCTTATATAATACCTGCAGAGTATCTCCATCATAAATCGTATAAATTATTTTTCTTCAATATCATATCTTTGAAAAATATATCAAAAATATTTAGTTCCGTCCGACACTTTTATAGGCTCAAATATAAGGCTGGACGATGATGACCCAAATAATCGTTGTTTATGACCTTAAATGCCTAAAACCATATTTGTACAAGTAAAATAGGTTAATTTATGTCTTTCGACGGGTTTTTTTCCTAAAAATAAACTGCAATTTGTAACAAATTTTGATATTTTATATATTGTAAATGATGAAAAATTCTATCAAATGCTTGAAAAAGTATTGAGAAAGTGCCCGACAATAGGTTATTAGGGATTATACATCATATATACAGACATATAAATAAGTTCTTAAGATTGAAACAATAGAAAATTGTTCTTTTTGCTGTTAAAACGGTTTTGTTGCGAAATCCTATAGAAAAGTTCCGTCCGACACCATCATGAGCATTGAATTTATTTATCAATACCCTTTAAAGTGTTCTTTGATGACTTTATATGAACCAATGGAGTAGAACATATGCCAGTTTGTTAATATCATACTTGCATAATGCCGAAAATTGGGTAAAATATGATTTTCTACCACCCGATATGGTATTATATTTCTATCGTATGAAAATATAATTAATTGATGATATTTAATTAATAATTTATATCATTTCAGTCTAAAATATCCTAAGTTAAATAAATAAATTGTTTGACATAACTTCTTTGGGCCTTCGACCGTATTATAATCTTTTGAATGTACATGAAATCGTAAATTTGAAAAAAAGTGTCGGACGGAAAAAAATGTCAGAGTCTATATTAAGAAATTTTACGCGATTAGGTTCAAAGGATCTTGTGCGATATCGGGGAAAATCGGCCCCCTTTCGATTTCAACCAAATTTTAATATGATATTATATAATATTTAATAAATCAAGTGGTGAATTTCTATAGGAAACGAACACATACTTATCTGTTAAAATAACATTACAACAGTAGTGGGGTATTGTATGTTGGGTCCATGTTGTGCGCTTAGTAAACATTTTGTCTACCGTTTGTAAATTATTAAATCGAGTATAATAAAGCACAGATATTAGATAAAAAATCATATTCAAAACGACATATATAAACAACTTAATTTATTTGTGTAAATATGGAATAAATGTACATATTAATCAAACTTAACGAATAAAGAGTAACACATAGTAAACTATACTTCATCGATATAAAACGTATGACTAAATATCTGTCAATAGCTTACAGATGGGACAATTGCTTATCACAAAACAGTTTTTAATTAAATCTTAAAATATTCATAGACATATTTAACTATCCAAAAGGATCCAACGATAATTAACTTTTCTAAACAAAGATGACTAGTTATCGACTTGATATGCTGAGGAGTGATTTTACAACGTTGACATAATAAAATTCGGCTAAGTTTAGAGTTGCAAAACATATTCGGAAATATCTTTCTAAATAAAACTAGACACAAAAGTCATATGCGAATTATTTTGCGAAATCGAAAATATATGTAGAATCTACCAAGGAAGTTGATAGACTGTACACATGTCCGGATCATCTGGATCAATAGTTGGTCCAGCAGCATCTGAAAAATAAGCTATTTTAGGCGCTAAAACCTTATATTCCTGATGTCTAGCCAATCCGAGATACCATAATATGCTAGCAATATGTGCACAGCATCCTATTACCCGAGCGCCAGCCTTACATTTACAATACCATGCTTCGATTTGTGATGAGCTGTACTTGATCCAGACCTGATATTTCTTTCGTGAAATATGCCTCGATTGGATTAAACCATGTATTATCTCGGGTGAATTTTGTTGAACGGATATAGAATATTGACCGTCCTTTAGATGCTCATCAGTGTAGCATTTAGCCTGCTTTATTTGGTACACACCGAATGTAAGTTCACGTAAATCGGCTTCGCTCAAGACTGGAAAGTCTGTTATTTCTGTCTCGGTTATTGCAGTCTATGTTTTCCCCGGCTTCAACAAGCCAGAATCTACATGGTGTTGTAGGTCATTTTTTTATGTTTACGTGCAAGCATTTCGTTAGCAATGCGTTCGTCGCTATCTTTCGATGTAACCAAATCGGGTCGAAGGCATTGCACAGAGAACACACAATATTAACATAGTCTCCAATGAATCGAAGTTCAGTATTTCTAACAATATTATTGAGAAATCTCCATTGTTTGATTCGTCCATTAACAGCTTCAACTACCCAACGTACTTTTGTGACCAATCGACTTTCATGAGCCTCATGCGTGTTGAATTGTTGTTGTTTCTTATTTAAAAAGGGTGGCATAAAAGTCTTATATCCACACTCATTCAAAACATCAATTGCATCTCGAAATCCCCTGTCTACGATTAGAACATCCGAATTTTCCATCCAATCTACAATTTCCTCTGAATTTGACCCAACGATATGCTTCATTATAGATGCGTCATTATTTTTACCGTCTGCTAGGTATGGACCAAGTACAGATACTATATACCCCGACGTAGTCACAACCATCATAGGTTTAACCAACGGTCTACCCTTGTGCACGCTATATGATCGTTTCGAAAAACTGTAGTCACTGCTTTTTTCTATATAAATATATGTACCATCAAGTACAAGAATAGCACAGTTATCATTATCACCAGCAAACAATGTAGAAGAGATAGTTGTAGTGTGTTTCGTAATGACCTCTTCCCTTGTGATATGTCCGAATCCTAAATGCTTTGGAACAAAACCAGTAGTTAAGTCATTTCGAACAGAGGAAATAAGTTTGGTTATTCCAGTTCGAGATTTGAACCCAAACAAAGTAGCAAGGACCTGATGGGATAAGCCTGTTCTCAATCGCATGAGAAATATCCCAAGTGCCGTTCGCGGGGTCCTGTTTACACTTTTCTTAACACTAACATATTCCAAAAGTACGTCGAATTGTTCACAAGATAATCCGGTTAAATTGTGATATTCGTTGTCGTCTCGAGCATTGTCGAAGTTTATACCATTTTTCACATTAGCTTTGGTCCGTAGATCATTTAATAAATTTGCCAGCTCGGATCCAGATAGATCAGATTCTTCTATTAATGAAGCCTTCGAAAAATCGATATTTTTCTTGAAATAGCTTCCGCTCAGGTGCTTTGCGCAGCATCGAGTCCCTGATGTAATAAGGATGCCATCGTTGGTATATGCTTGAAGGGCCGCTTCCTTTGGAACAACCTATAAAATAAAATTCAGTATTTACCATTTGATCCATTTATCGTATGTAAAAAGTTAAGGATAGTTGTGCTTGCGGGCGCGGATCCAGAAAATCGTTGACCGGAAGACGCCAACGGTATGAAAATATAAGCCCAAATGGGAGGGAGGGCGCCAATATATTTTTGGTATAATAAAAAAGAGCCAACTCAACCCCTCCCCCCCCTTTTCACCTAAACACGTACATGATTTTGCTTACATAACAATTGTTCATTAAAAATTATGTTTATTAGATGGCCGCATTCCATTGGTTTTTCAAAAATTATTTTCATCATGATCAAAAAGTTGGTAAAACTTACCTTGACTTTACTTTTTTCTGATGCCTTTCGATGGCAAAGAAAACATCTCTTCTTATTCTTTGCTACTCGCTTGATTGAGATAGTTATATTTTCACCTTTTTGTTTTGTTCGTTTATGATTTTCCACACATCCTTTGCTCAAATGAGTTCGGCATTTAGAGCATATAAATTGTTTATTTCCATATTTTACTTTTTTGCCAAAATGGTCAGCGATTTTCTGTGCATTTTCAACTGTTATCACACGCCGGTAACGCTTAACAACACGTTTTTGGCATACTTCGCATTTTGTTGAAGTTTTATCAATATGCCCAGGCATATTCAAAGTTTATTTCAATTCGATTTTTCAATTTATACTAAAATCGTTTTCTTTTATAAATATTCGTAAAACATGTGATTTAATATTCGTAAAATATGTGATAGATACTCGCTTCAGTACTAGACTCTAGTGGTCAATGCCTGGTGCCAATTAGCTCCCTCTCCTTTTAAGAGAACAATGGGATATTCAGTATGACTCGCTCTATTAATATAGTAGCATCATTTTATTGTGATCAATTTGCATTTTGCTCTATAAATTTTCTCCTTGAAAAATAGTCTGTGCCTATATTAAGAAAAAAAAAGTTTTTGTCGACCAAAAAAACCTTTGCATAGATTGCTCGTTAAGAGAAGAAATATGATCAAAAAGTTTGTGAACGAAAAAATAGATTCAAAGTATAATTTGGTCAAGGGCGCATTCGGCCTCCAAGCTAATTTCATGTTTATTATGTTTCTTGATATGTATTAAAATAAATATATAAAATTCAGCTTGGAGGCCGAATGCGCCCTTGACCAATTATTCACATTTACATGACCTGGTATACACATTTTGTCACGCTTAAAAATGGTCGCAACTATTTTCAAACATTTGTTTCATAATCATTAATTTAAATAGATGTTTGAAAAACCGTGCCAGATGTGTCTATTAATGTCATATTCAAGCGAGATGATAAAAAACATCATGATTGTTTTCGATTTCTTAGAAAAAAATGGTTTTATTTATTGACGAAGCATATATTTTGGTTATGAAGGGTGGTGTCAATAAATGCTAAATAAAATACTTCGCTCATTCCTTTGGAACACAAAAATGCATTTTAATGTAAGTCTAAATATCACTCATTAATTTCCTATCAAAATGAGCATGAAATAATCATATCTGAAAATCAACCCTCCGTTCACCCTGCCGGGGGCTTTTTTCTTATATAAGTTGCACATGGTCCTTTAACTTACATTGCAAATATGCTTATATAAGCACGAATATTTTCGTAAGCCATTTCCAAATGCACCGTGCTCCCCAAATAGGTGTTAACACATCTCTATTAATTTCCTGATTAATATGTTGATATGTGCATGATTGCTTATAAATATGCTTATATAAGCATAGTTGCTTATAAAATCACACGCAAAATGTTTTTGGAGGGCAGCTGACGAGACAAGTGACGAAAGAATAAAATTTCAATGATCTAAAAAATAATATGCTTATATAAGCATGTTTGCTTATATAAGCAATATATAAGTACATACCACCTTAAGTACATACCATACCACGTACTTAAATGATAATATCTAATATTATTATTGATTTGCGAGGCACTGTGGTATATTAACGCTGTTTTACAGGGCAATTTTTAATGGTTTGCGGGCCTCTAATGAAAACAGCGGGCCGAAAGTTACATTTGAGCCCGCTAAATTGGGTTTCAAATGAAAACGGCCCGCTTGCTTGTTTCAAATATTATTTTTTTCACTTTGTTATTATTTAATATTTGATAAACATGAACTGTTACATTAAAGATGGCTATTCTAAATTGAAGAATAAGTGGCAAAATACACAAAACAAATCTAAAGTTTAGAGGGGACATCGATGGGATTCGAACCTGGGTTGCAAAACGTTAACCTTCACTGTCACGCACCTTAACCACTAGGCCATAGGAATGCTGTTGAATTGGTGCTTTTAAATAACAGTTATAATTTAAAAATCAATAATTGGTAAAACAATGCTATATGCTAATGAGGTGCCATTGAATTTCCGTATAAGGAAAATCGATATTAATTATTAGCAATTGAGAAGAAGTAGTCACCGAGTAATTCATCAGATATCTTAGTTATTTTGTTCATAAGTAAGATTCCATGTTTTTTTTTCGCGAATATTTTTTTAAAGAAATGCAACATTAATGCAATGGTACAAACACTGTCAATTTAAAGTTGGTACAATTCATTTTAAAAGAAAATCGCGTGTATATGAAGTCGAAGTGGACAAATGTGTGTACCTCTTAAATCAATAATAATAGTAATCACATTGTTTTAGCGGGCGTTAATG
>LQRL01181999.1:3773-15981 GCA_001703475.1 Hydroides elegans | reverse complement strand
TTTAATATAACAAAATTTCAAAATAATTATTCTAATTAGATATTAAGAAATTAAATAAATTAAGTGTCAAATCTCCAAGCTCTAACGTATTTTCTCAAATAATCAGGGCCACCCCGAATTTGCTGTGGACCACATTTTGTGAGGAACAGCTCGTGAGGTGTCTTTCTGATAATTAAAGAATTTTATAATTTTTAACAAAGAGGTATATAAAGAGTGTGTATAGAATTTGCTTGTCACTTACTATGTAATAAAATATTGCGATGGTTTTTGTTTCTCCTCATTCATACATATTTTTGAAATAGCCTTTTCTAATCATGGCTTAACCACATTTTTGAAAAAAATATTGTTCGGTATCCCTGTGTGATTGAATGGTTATATGACCTAAGAAAATCATTTTTATCATATTTCATCAAGGCCAAAAAGTACTTTTTGTATATTTTTATAATAATGCCTACGTATATAAACTCCCACACATAATTTCATAAAGATCCGTTGTCTCCTAAGTAGGACAATAGGCTGACTCATGTTGGAAAACCCCTATTCAAAAATACCCAAGAAGATTATATTACCGTCATACAAGAGAGAGGATTTTGCAAACACACTCTGTATTATTGTTTTTACAAAGAATGCAAGAGCCTTTTTGCGATATGGTTACAATATTTCTGACATTCGGACAAGGGAGAAAGAGCTAGCCAAATTATTACAATTTTGAAAATTAATGTTTGTAAATGGAAACCTAAGGTAAGCTACAGGGCGTGTAATTACGGTTTTGAGATGTTGTTATCTTAAAATTATAAACATTTTATATATTTTATTTCGTATAGTTTTTAAACAATAAAGTATCATAAAATTATGATTTATCAAAAAGAAGCAATTTACACATCTCGATGTTTAGATTCATTTTACAAAGAAATTATTGACGCTTGATTTGAGTCCCTCACCTTTCTAACATATATTTTGAACATTATTTTTACTTGTATTCGAATATATCAATCATCCTGTGGTTTGAATATTGAATAAATAAGAAAATTAGCGAACATTGATTTAACATATATATTATATCCTAAAATCAGAATATTTTCCCTTTACCATTGACACATAAAACCCACGGTACATCGGCTGAGTTAAGGCGTGTTCACGCAAAAAAAATATCCTAAAGTTTTGCGTGAACAGAGGGGATTAACTGCTATGTGTTTATACAAATGTGGTTTTCGAAAATATCGGGTTTCGTGCTATTTTCCGAGCTTTTTCGATTGCGTGAACACGCCCTTATTCACTAAAAATAAGGGAGAAAATAACTTCAATTTAAACATTATACCGTAAACTATTTTATATGTAAAAATATATAAATATTTACTTCGTTATCTCATCCTGTTTTTAAAAGGATAATCTAAATTGTAGACATAGCCTGCACTTAAAGTGACCAATTATCCTCACGACAAATCACGCACAAATGATGCGTCAGTTGTTTTCACGCATAATTACTTCCAAGGTCATTTGACAATAAATTACACAAGGTCACAGTATAAAAAGGCCATTTATTTTTTATATATTTCAACCCCTTCCATGAAATATATGAATCGCGAAATTACTTTTTTTTGTTTTGAGTTTAGTCCCAAAACATGGCTTGACCAACTTGTAATTCACATATAGAAACTATTTATTTCATATTTGTATAATTGTTTTTAGAATGTGATTATATTGTTAGACTAAATAATATTTGTTGCCTTCCAATATCACTTATACTAATTATAAGGAAGAGGAAGATGATCATAAGATGAAACTTTCGGGTAAACCACTAAATCAACTACAAAATAAACAAATATCTCAGCACTATTTAGATTTTTTCGGCCGTCAAAAAAAGCTTCATATGAAATAAGAAACAAAATATTTTGCAAGGAATAGCTTAAATGTGCTTATTGTTTATGATAATACAAAATGAGCTATTAATATGCACTTACCATTTCAGATAACTCTCATAACTCACTTGAACACATCAGCAAAACCATGAAGCATTTATTGAATGTAAAGTGTGACTCGAAATCAAACCATTCATTATGGAATTATCTTTCGGGATTTTTATTTCTTCTCATTGTGATACTCACACCGTGGCAATTATATCTGATGCTGCATTTAAACTTATTAGAAGCAGAGATAACCACTCTTAATTCTCTTATCGGAACGAATAAATCCTCACCTCATTCATGCGTAAATGACAAAAGTTCGGTCCGGAACACAGGACTAACGGATCTCAACCCAATGAACACAGCTTCTCAAGTAATAAAAGAAAATGATGAAAATGAAGTTTTACAGGATATAGGTTTTGCGGATATCGTAAACACTGGGGATATTTACACGAATGATATAAACGTAATAGAGAATGTCGATTTAAGTCGTGAAGACTATACAGAATACTCAAGCGCGGAGGACCTTTATGAATCAGATGATACAAGTTTCAGTGATAGTTCCCAAACGGAGAATATAGATATTGAGGATATCTTAACCGGAAGTGTCAATGTGAGTCATGCGCATGTGAAACGATTGTTCAAGCGGATACGTCGCGACGATGGTCGTAGAAGAGATCGAGCGAGGGCGAGGCACCAAGGTATGTATAGGCCTATGTATGTTTATTTAGAGCGTTTATTTGAGTGAGCGAACTTGCATTTTGAATTAAATAGTGATTCCATACAATTTTGAAATTGCGGGATGTTCGGGACTAAGAAGCATAGGGACCAACGGTAATGTGTTTGTCAAAGACCTTTTAATTACTCGACTGATTCTATAAGCAGTGATATGTCATTGCAGCTTAGCAGCGAAATATTATTTATTTTCGTTTTTATATATATTTAAGTGTGCCATAAAAAGAAGAAATTACAAAATGAGTAACAACATAGAACACAGAAAAATGCTGTAAATTTATTTATAAAAGTGCACTTGCGCTGGAAAAATGCAGATCATAGTGTATGTTGCTGTGTTGATTTATACTATTTTTTTCATAGGAATACATCTAATCAAATATCTTATTAAATGTTTTCTAAACATAAACTTAACCTTCTATTTTTTTTCTTTTTTTTCAGAGCCTGAATGCACAGCTCCCGTGAGTTTTATTTCTTACCTCTTCAAAAGTTTTATTTCTTTCAAAATAACTAAAACAAACAGTAACAGTGGGCTTATATGGTTGAAATATATATAACAGAAAAATATGACAAAAATAAGTATCTAATAAGTGATACAAGGAAATGTCCTCGAAGTATTTGTGTTTTTTAATTGTCTTTGACTACGTTTGATGAAATAATAGCTGTTTTTTCATTTACAGAGAATGCTATCACTAGAATTAGCGGTTTATGCGCGATCAGTTGAAGTAGAGACAAGTAAGTTTCTGAAAAATAAATATAATAATAAATATAATAATAAATGTGTTTTTTATCATTGCTTGAAAATGTTCTAAGAATTTCAAAGTAAACTGCATATAAACAAAATATGTTGCTGACGTAAAACAAACACTTTCATTAAGCACTGATTAAGGATTTTGTGTAAAAAATTCGCATCGCTTTATCGGAGCTCACCAAGGCCAAATTGCAATGTCATTTAACATTATTAATAATTACCATGTATTTCCTACAAAGTTGATATATTTGTGATCATCTGTGATAATGGCAATGCGCTACATAAAATCATAGTCAGATCTGCATACCTCTATCGCATGTAAGAGCAACATCCGCATCCGAATAAATCTACCTCTTTTCCAAATATGCCCCATATTGGGAATGGGAGCACTTTTCGGGGCTGAAGTCCACCATGTAAAGTGAAAGGAGGACTTAGTCGTTTTAAGCCCCGAAAAGTGCTCCCATTCCAAATATGGGGCATATTTAGAAAAGAGGTAGAGTCTTGTAAATTGGAATGTTATTGCAGCTAGACAAGTTTTATACAGTTTTGTAATTATCATAACGAAAGGACATTCCATGTTTTATTAATCGCTAATAATCGCTGGTTTTCGTTTTCAAACGCACAGTAATCATTGTTCCTTTTGTTTTTAGCCCAGCAACTGAACCGCTGGTCTAACATGCGCGGGGAATCAGTGGACGCGAACTTCAGACTAGATCCGCGTGCGCATTTACTTCACAATAACCACATTCGAATCCAGGAAGCCGGGCTTTACTTAGTCTATGCTCAGGTACATGTAAATCTTCGCTCATGTTTCTTATTTCAGACAGTCCATATACTTTATATATAACTTATACCCGAAGGGTCCTTAGCCCCAACTGTTATTGACCCGAAGCATGGGAAAATTAATATTGCCTATCTGAATTTCTAGCCCTCCAAACTCATCATACTCCCCTACATCAAAGCTTTTTTTTATATTAAACCATACTTTTACAACCAAAAATTGTAAAGCAGCAGATTTATTTCTTACATCCTACATTCAATTCTTATTTACCATTTATTCTAGCTTTCGTTTGGCGCGGCGCGTAGGGCCCATCGTATCGGGTTCGCGATTCAGAAAAAGCGGAGAAACTCGGGTCAAGAACGAATAGCCAAGTGCATTGACCAAGAACATGGACTGGACGAGGAGGGACAGCGTGAGTAAACTATATGTTTTTGTTGGTTCTTTTATATCCATGAGAATTGCAAAGATTGCATAGATACAACCAAACAAAAAATGCTAAGAAATGGAAATAAATAATAGAAAGGGCAGCCGATGTGTCCGATTAAAATCGCATGTGTGGCCGGGTTGGGCATTTTAGAAGGCAATAGTCTGCGATCCAGTCGGCGATCTCCGACTCAAATCGCTAGTCACTCAAAACGCTAGCTTTAAATTAATTATTTTGGGTCGTCATTGATTTGTTTACTTATCTCACTAAGATCGTACGCGAACAATGCACCACGCGCTAAAAAGTAATACGTCCTCTCTTGATTTCTACTACATTTGTTATAATATATTTTTATTCTTATCGTAGCGTCTACCCCACATGCCGCTCGACAATGCTACACCTCGACAGTGGTGAAACTAGAAAGATTGGATGAATTAAGCATCAGTACACTTTACCCGGACCAAAGCATCTATCCAAATAGAGATATGACTTTCTTTGGAATAATTTTGCTCGCTTGTGCGGATTGATGAAATTTTAGGTGGAATGGGTTCCGTGCACAAAGGAGAGAATCTTATTTGAAGGGTTTTTAGTTATATGCAACTTGTCAATCGTGAATATAGATTTGGATTGTCAAACATTGGATCTCAATAAGTTTTTTCTTATACAAGATAGGGATTTAGCCTAGATGTCAGACATTTTAACTTCATTCGACACGTAACGTGTACATGTATATATTCACAGATCACGTGCAAAATACCAATAAGCATTACATACATCATATACATATATAGCAATAAACAACATTCAACCTTATGAAAGTTGAGGAATATCAACATTTTTCTTCATTGGATTAAAATCTGATTTTCCTACTTATAGACAAAATAGAGTGTGGGATGATATTGAGCAGCTGTAAAACAACGTCTTCTCAGAAACTCAGTCATGCAGTTAAACTAGTGTTTATATACTCAGGAAATTATCTCGAGACCGATAAAAATGTATATTCTTTTATTAACTAGATGGAGTCTAGCTTAATTTAATAGCATAGCAAATATAACAAATGTAAATTCTTAATACATTAAAATAAAATCTACAGATGGTATGTTGCAATATATGTTTATATAAGCTAAGCCAATGAAATCGTTCCAGATATTGAAACTGTAATGTAGCAACAAAATATAGTATTACACAAAATATATTTTCACGATATCGAAAGTAGTTGCCGTGAATTTTGAAAGCAACTTATGTTTCTGGATCTAAAAATAAATTGTTGTAGCATTCGTACGTCATGGGTTCAATGCGTTCTGAAATAAATCCAGACAAAATAACGAATTTGCTATTTTTTTTACCCTGGTTCGTCTTGATCAGATATATGAGCTGCTAATTTGGTGCATAGCTGATTGAATTTAAAATTTCATGTCATAAATATAATTCCTCCAGACCATGTCTATTTCTATATACTTCTTAATTCTGGGGACATCTTGAGGGCCTATTTCTATATTTTTTTATATTGGAGGGAGTTTTAATGATTGATTAGAATGTATCTTAAATTAAATTTTCGATAATATTCGGTCCTATGTGGATGAATTTGTAAAGTTTCAATACGGCTTCTGTGGTGTTTCCTAACAAAGGGCAACAAACTAGTGCGACGGCTATTTTATATCGGGGTAACTTTATTTCGCAATAGCTTTTTTTAACGTATGTGAACGTAAATCATTACTTCAAAGCCGGAAGGCAATAAAAAATGCAACAGTGACGCATGAATAAAAATGATCATGACCTCTAAACACTTAAGCAAAAAAAAATATCCGAGTAAAATATGAACGGCATAAAAAATAAAGCACAAACAAAACACTATCGAACATTCTTTTTGTGCAGTATCAAGAGGATTTTTGAAATAGTGTTGCAAAATTTCCATTAGTCGTCATTTTTATATTTAGATATAATTGCTTTGTTGTTATTGGTATAAAGGAAGCGAAAGCGTAATACGTTTATTTGCACGAGAGTTCACTTTGATCAGGTGAACCAAATGCGTTTCTGCTAAACCATAAGATCAAATACAACGCAACACACTGTCACTGTAATAAAAATAAATAAGGTGATCATGATTATGTTGTGTTTTACCTTAATATAATTTTCCCGAAAAATCGATAAAATTATAATGCAAAAATGAAAATCTAAAAGTGAGTCAATAATGCTGCTGTGCATTTTTTGGCGATTGAGAAAAATTAAGCCGATGTGGTTGGATTTCACATTCTTTTGTATAACAATTATCATCGGGTGTCCCTTGATTTGCTGTTTTGTCTATTATTTGGCCGCGTTTCGGACCATGTCGCACTTTTCTAAGCAGCCCCATTATCAGTATTGAATAACAGCCAGTTTCGCTTTACCGAGAATTCTTCTTGGGATATCAAATCTTGATTTCGCGGAAAATAATAATATAACCTCATCAACGTCATTGGTTTTAGGCCCAGAAATCTTTCGGATGCACTACTTTATGAGCATGTAAATACCTTAAATATTCCGGGTATGGAATTTGTATCTATATCTTTATCTTTATTTGATTTATTGCTGTTTCTTAGCATGGTATACAGCTACATGTTAAACTTTGTAGTAAATTAAATTATTATGAATAGCTCAAACCTATATAAAGACGTCCTTAAAGGAACACGTTTTGATCGATTCCCATGTTTTAGCCGGGGATTTCTCACGATTTGAAAAGATATTTGCTAAAATGTAAAAGAAATAATACCGTTAAAATCCGTAGCTTTAAATTATTATTATTTTTTATAATACTCTGTATTCAAATTCATATATTTGTTTTATACTTTAACATGCTTCTAATCGTTATGTAATTACCATAATAAGATTCCGTTATTTATACATTTCAAATTACATTCCTATGGGGACATTTATGTCACATTTTGCACCAAAAGAACATAAAGTAATGCTTTTATTACATGTTTTATATGACCTGAATGGGACGGCGAAATCTATGTGGATGAGCATGTCAGAACGCCCCGACCCTATCTCAAACCCCAAAACCTCCCACCAAAAAAAACATGTCTTTTAAAAGGAACTGGGAAATCTAATACATCACCTCGTGTACCATGGTCGCAATAAATGGAATGTATGTCAACGTCAACATTATTAATACGCGTGTATGACCGTTTGGGAAATTTGAGAAAGAATTCGCTTTATGCTCTAATTGGTAACAAAAGGCATTTACTCGAATCAACAACACTGATACCTTAGGCAATTAAAAGAAAATGCAAAAATAACTCCCAAAAATAATTTAGGGGAAATTTCGTAATAAAACCTCACATATATCTGATCCTAAATTGGATATTTAATCTTCTTTCCGTGGTTATAAAATAATATATTTTTTATCACATATATATTTGAAGTTGTTGCTCCCCGCCGAAAATATTTTGATAAGATATCCTAAAATCCGCATTGTGGGAAATTATAAAACAAAAATATATGATAGGATATTTTATCAATTTACATTATTACAATCGCTTTTCTATCCATATTGATTTACAGGCCTCTAACTGTGGTAAGACGGGGGAACGAAAACATACCCACGGCAAAATGGTGGTTAATTAAGGTGGCCACATAGGGAGCGATAGCGACAGCCAAAATATATGTTGGCACCACAAAAATCGGCTTTGAAATGCGAGTTTGAACCACAGATAGCGACGTGCAAGTCAAAGACACTTCGACCTATCTCCTTCCGTCTCTTGCCACTTCAAAGTGGTCAGGACCGTAGTATCAAAATCCCACGACGCGCAATAGCAAGTCATATTTCTTTTGTTATCTTAAGGTAAAATATATTCTTTTTGGTGAATTACTGTTAATCGCTTTCCATGTTGTCATCCTTGGTTTAGCATTTTTGATTTTCTTTTTGAAGATTTGAGTAATCTCTGTTATAACAAATATTGATGTCGCTTCCCGTCGCTCCCCTCTTGATAGGCACTAATTTTGTTTTGAATGAGCGCCCCATATATACTCTTCACAGCTATTTCTTTTGGAGGAAATTTTATAATATTACCATTACAGGGAGAACGATATATGCACCCTTACGAATAAAACATTATCTACATAAACCATTATTATCTAAATGACTATACAAAATAAGATATATAACCATTGCGAATCATAATTAAAATCTCCGGAAACCATGTCTTCGGACAGCATCTAGAACAGACAAACTAGAACAGCAAATATAAATTTAGGTGATTTTTAAAAAAAATGAAACATGTGATTTTTTTAAAAACTGTTCTTTTGTAAACAGAACATGATATCTAAATACATACATGATCATTTATCTTCGAAAACATATATTTTATATTTGTTTGACCTGTCGAATGCCTTGTATGCTTTGACACAACTTCCCATCGATATCCATTGCGCCACGGAGATCCAATAAGAACAAAAAACATTACTTTTTGGAATAGCTTAATTAAAAGGTTAAGTAAATACGTTTACCAATATTCTCGAGGAGCCAAAATCAGGTCTGAAGCTTTACACTTCACCCAAATAAGATGTGGAATGAATACCTTTTAAAGTAATATATGGGGACATTCTTATTTTCTTAATTTCATTTGTGGCCGATGTGTAACAGTTTGTTCTATAAGCAAAATTGTTAACATAGGACAATATGCTGTTGAATATTGAATAAAGACTTGCCCTTATAACACCGAATAATGTACATGTTTATATTTCCTGTATTAATTTTCGGCATTTTCACCAAATTTCTCTTCACATAGAATTCTATCAATTCATTTTTTTTCCATTTCATATTGATGCTACTCATTTTTTACCGGCCGGTTCCTTTTATCCACCCATACAAAATACTTTGTTTGATGCCTGTCAAACTGTGTAAAAATATCCTTTTGCAATTAAATCTAAAGGAACATTTTTCGCCCTCAGTTTTGAATAAACAACATTTTAAGATGTTTAGTTGGATATCATCCATGCGTACTTATTTACTTAACGCCAAGAAATACCATCTCATTTTTTATTTGAACTAAAAAAGATAAAACCAAACAAAACATATTTGTTTGGAATGTTTAGTTTAAGGGTGGGATTGGGAGAAATCCTTGGTGAGTACGGATTCGGGATGCTTTGGTTTTCACCCTTGAGTAGCGCTAGTGGTAGAAAACCAGGTAAATAGAGCTGGGTCATGGGCACATGCCTAAACTTAATTTGAAAGTGTTTTTTTTTAAGTAGAAGTGGCTAAACATTGCAAAGTCGGTTGGCAAAACGTTATAAGCATCCTGTCGGAGATTGAGATTTGTTTTCGATTTGATACATTTGATCACCATATGCAGATATGCAGTTTATATAATGAGTTTGCATTTGGGGTAATACACGTTTAGCAATCCTGCTAATTAAGATGGGAACCCGTGTTTTGCCATAAGACACTATTCGGTCAAATTAACTTTAAACTGCACTGATGATATTTCCGAACTTATTTCCGATATTAAACGGGTTTTTAATTGGATATTTATTTACCGGAATATTCAAGACATATAAGGCGAGAATCCTTCCCCTCGGCAAGACGTCCACGGACGTCAAGAGGACGACCTAATTTGGGCCCGTACGTAAGTTTTCGTGGCGTCCTTATTCGTCGCGGAAATAAAAATGACGTACGTCGAATCGGACGTACGAATAACGTCCTACGGACGCCGGGACGTAACGAGACGTCCAGAAAACTTATATATGGGCCAAAATTAGGTCCTCCTCTTGACGTCACGTCCGAATAAGAGTGGGCTAAAATGTGACGAATTTAATACCGTAGCCATGGGTTTATGTGTAGGAATCATCATCATTTCAACTAAATCGTAATCCACCTGCTCACGTTTAGACTAGTAGATTTGAGGTCAAAAATGGCCGAACCTAGACAAAATTCGAACAGAAATGATTTTATGTCTGTCGTTAAGTACAAACATTCTAGTTTTACCAGAAAAAAGTCCCATTCGATCTAACGGGCGGAAATTATTTTTTTTGACACTTTATTAACACCACCCAAAAATTCAATTGGAGAGCCCTGAGTTCTGCTCGCTTCTTATATAACGTATGATATACGGTTTCAAAAGCTCTGAACCTATATATTTTGTTTCAAATGAATAAAATTTAATGAAAATACAATAAATAAACGTCTTTACAAATAAATTTGGAAACAAAATATGTGAATTAATATTTTTTGGGAGGTTTTAAGTTTTATGTTTTTAATTTTTTTATGTCTTAAAAACATAAACAACCCTCTTTTCAAGCTTTCAAGTTTTAACCAACGCTTCCTTATTGGGTCCCCAATATAAATTGTGCTCTGTATGACGATCGAACCATTGTTGTCGTCATGGTGGACTTCGCAAAAACCACCAATTTGGTCTTGTATATAGTACACAATTATTTGCTGTTGATTCTATGTCCCCCAACAGTTTTGGTCGTAGGGCTTTCAAATCTTACCCAAAGCCTTTTGATCCCCCGTGAACACGAGGGGATACAGGGTTGAACTTGTCTGTCTGTCCGTCCGTTCTTCTGTCTGTCCGTCTGTCCGTCCGTCCGTCTGTCCCGCTTGATATAGGGTACTTTGTGCACGCGAGTTTGTTATGAAGGAGTTGAGCTAGAGCTTTGAAATTTTATACACGTATAAACCAAGGTTTGAAGTCGTGCCTTGTTAAAATTTTATCTCAATCGGTTGAAAATTGTCGTTTCTGGAGCACTTTTAAAATTGTCGATTCAAAAAATGTGTTCAGATGCCAAGCACTTAGTACACGCGAGTTTGGTATGAAGCAACTGAGCTAGAGTTTGGAAAAGTAATACACATATAAACCAAGGTCTGAAGTCGTGCCTCGTCACAGTTTTATCTGGATCGAATGGAAATTGTCGATTCGGGAGCACTTTGAATATTGTCGATTTTAACAATTACACCCGATGTTTAGTACTTTGTGCACGCGAGTTTGGTATGAAGGAATTGAGATAAAGATTTTTTAATGAAATACACATATAAACCAAGGTCTGAAGTCCTGCCTCGTCATGATGTCATCTCGATCAGTTGAAAATTGTCGATTTTGAAACAATTTAAAAAGTAGCGAAAATTTTATATTCAGAGGGGGAAATGTGGGTGATAATATAAGATATTATCATTTAAGAACGTGGTATATACTTAGTAAAATTCATTAGAAATCAAAATTTGCGTTGCTGGTCTCGCCAGTTTGGGGCTTTTTGCATTGGTATGTGCTTATTTAATGAAATATGCTTTAATAACCATGTTATTTTTTTAGATAAGTGAAATGATGTTCTTTCTTCACTTGTTTCGTCAGCTGCCCTCCAGAAGCAATTTGGTGTGATTTTAAAAGCAATCATGCTTATATAAGCATATTTATAAGCAATCATGCTTATATCAGCATAATTCCTTATATAAGCATATTTCTAAATATAAATTCATGTTTTGCTTCACTTGTTTCGTCAGTTGCCGTATTTAAGCATGTTTGGTGTGCCTTTGTAAACAATCATGCTTATATAAGCATATTTTAATAAATTCAAAATTAATCAAAATGTTGCTTACAAGTCTTGTCAGTTGCCTTTAAAACGAAGTGAGCGAGAATGCC
>LQRL01181979.1:7728-19789 GCA_001703475.1 Hydroides elegans | reverse complement strand
AAAATGGACTTCGGATTCGGATTCAGCATGCCAAAATCATATAAAAACACACTTTGCCTTTCATGTATAATTTTTGAGGTGCCAATTTGTAACACAGTGATATAGGTGCACCTCAGCGGGCAAGAATACCAACGTCCCTTAGATTGTGCAAGTGTCGTTTCAGATAACACTCGCGCTTGTTCAAATGTAATCTTTCACGAGTTCAATACTCGATAGATCAAATTTTTTAGAAGCTTCTATAGAAATGTGCGCTCGCGCCTTCGGCGCTCGCACTTCAGGATATTGTACAATAATTAAAACTTTATGCGAATGTCGTTTTGGCAGTGCAGTGTTTTTTTCATCAGCGCGAGTGTGGTTTGAGGTTACAATTTAGGATTGAATAGTACCCTTGATTTCATTTGGCTGCTGGGAGCCCGATGGCCCATTTGTGTCAACATTTATTTTCATTAATGCCGCAGCTATATTTTGTTACCGTAACATTGGCCCAAAATCGCTACACTTGAGGAATTCCCAAAAGGTGATTCCCAAAGAGGTAACATTGGTCAAAATTCACTACACATTTGAAATGAAAAATAAAAATGGTAACATTGACCTAAAACCGCTACATTCATTAAATACTTTGTTCAAAAAGTCTTTGGTGGTTTTAAGCAAGACAATTTTATTTGTTGAATGGGTTTAATTTGTTTTTTAATTCATGAAATTTCGTGAAATTTACATTGAGATCTTCCATGTCGAATCGTTACAAATTTATGTTCGAAACAAAAATATATTCGAGATGTTTGAAAGAACATATGTGACCATTCATGTTGAATAATATAAATAATTTATTGATTTTAAGCGATTATTTCCATGACTGTCGCTTTATGGAAATTGATTTTCATGACATTGCGAAAAACAACACAGATGGGAATGGGAACCAGTGCAAAAAAAGTGGCAAATTCAAAATCGCGTGATTGACTTAATAATGGTTAATGTTGGTACAAATGATACTTTACGTGCTAAATGCCTATTAACATCAATACATTATAACATAATTCATATTTTTATGTTTTAATGTTATATGGTATCAGAAACATCGACACAATGAATTAAAGGGCAATTTGTCTAATGGACCTTGGACAGTTCACATGTCGCTTAGATTCGTCTTCAAAATTTTATAAACACAATTTTTTTTTTTTAAATGCTATCATTTTGCCTTTCATCCCTTTATGAACTTCATTATTTTGCGCGTGAACATCTCTAAAATACCAGCAAATTGTGTGGTGACTAGAAATATTTTTTAATGAGTTTTATGTTTTCATTTTTTTTTTTATTCTTTTTTTTTAAAATAATAGTTTTAACCAAAACACGCTTTAAGCGTTATCTGTGTCACATTGTGGTATATGTAGTGAATTTTGTTACGTTTTCTTATGTCGAAAATGAATGTAACCATTTCTGTTACCTTTTCTATAGTGACTTTTCAAAGTGTAGCGAATTATGTAACTTGTAACCATTTTTCAATATAGGGCCTCCCGAAAATATAGTTATTTTTAATTTTGTTGTAGAAGTTTTATAACGATTTTTTTAAATCTTAAATATGAATGTTACCTTTTCTGTAGTAAATCTTGTAGCCGTTCTGAATCATGTAGTGAATTTTGTAACTTGTAACCTTTTTCAAAATAGGGCCTCCTAAAATTTATAACAATGTTACCATTTCTGTAGTGAATTCTGTAACGCTTTTGAATCATGTAGCGAATTTTGTTACTTGTTACCTTTTTTCAAAATAGGGCTTCCTGAAAAATATGAATGTAACCATTTCTGTAGTGAATTCTGTAACGTTTTTGAATCATGTAGTGAATTTTGTAACTTGTAACCTTTTTTTCAAAATAAGACTTCCCGAAAAAAATCAATGTCAATAGTGTAGTGAATTTTGTTACTTGTTACCCTTTTTCTAAATAGAGTCCTCCAGTATATGATAAATATAAATTTATCGTAGCGAATTTCGTTTCAATTTTAACAATAGTATCTATAAATTGTTACGAATTCTTATTATTTCTATATAAAACGTAGTGAAAATGTACCATTGTTACGGGTACAAAAAAGATAGTGAAAATTTTTCAGAATAAATATTGACATATATCCGATGGCCACCGGCTTCGAAATCCTTAATTCGCACACTGGAACACTGTGACTATCGTCGGCATAGATTAATAGTTTGCATTTGACACTGGTTTCCATATATAAAGCATAGATAAAGCAGGGGTGCTAGTAGTCAACCCTGGGTACCACCACACGTAATATCATTTGACTCAGATATTATTCCGTTTATCGTTACTCGTACACATTGTTTTCTATTCGACAAATAAGACCTGAACCTGATTAGATTAATTTCAAATAAATCAATGTATTCATGAAATGGAGATGGTAAGCTCGAAATTTATAATTGAGTTTTTACATTCAATGTCTTTAGATAATTCGATGAAACGAAAGGGCATTTTGGGGCAAAAACAATCAAGTCGCTAATGGGCGATAATAGGGCTATCCCCTGATTTGTCATATTTAGTTGCCTTAACACATGCATGATGAACTATTATAAACAATTTTATACTGTGTTTGGTAAAACGCTATAAACTAAGCATCTAAGTACCTTCCAATCAATAAAAATTACCTTAAACTTTTGAAAGAATTTAAATTTTGTTTACATCGACACCGAACGAATGTAAATAATTATTTTCTGGTGTCAAAATATACTTAATCTTCATGACATATTCTTTATTTTATTTTTTAATGACGTTTATTTCTAATTCGAAAGCATGAGCTATACACGAGATTATACTTTTCAGGACAAAAAACGATGTTTCAGGTATTGTGGATGGATGAACTTAGTGTGCTCGTCCAGCTTAGGAGTGCCATAAGAGTAACTCCAGGGGCACTTAACGATCTGTTCTGCCAAATATCTGTTCTTATGGCCACCCCAGCTAGCTAGTAAAATGAACAAATCTTGTGAACAGATATAACGTTTCATTTGTCGATTCAAAACGACAAATTTAGTTATTTTATTGATTTAGTTTAAAATAAGCAGTTATAGAAGGGGACTTCATGACAAAATAAGGTGTTCCTCTTTTCTTGTAGCTACAAAACATTACATATAAATATGCAGGCCAAATGTGGAACACCTTCTATAGCTACAACTCGTGAAGTACTGTTCGTTATATTTGGCAATCGACAAATGAATGGCGTTGTGATTCATATTTAGGTATATTTTTTTTTATTTAAAACAATGAAATAAGTAAATCAAACAATTCAATATTTCAGATCTGCTCTGATTGCTCTAGCTAGCAACTTGAGAGAACAGATAATTTATGTGAAATTTTGTATTTTTTGGTCAGCTAGCTAGCAAAATATGAACAGATATGTGGGCCTTGTTGGATGTGATATCAGAATATTTTTTAGATTATGTATTCGTTTTAGAATATTTCTTAACGTTTAAGACTAACATACAATTTGGTTCGTTGGGTGGCCATGTAACAGCTTCTACGACATATGACAATCGAACATGTGAAGGGCAACCAAAGAGGTGTTCCTCAAAAAATATGTTCTTTTTCAATTTTAATCAAGCTAAAAATTGTCTAAAATTGCCTCCTAGGTACAAGAATTTTTGTCAATTTTCAAAAATTTAAAGATGTGTAGCTAGGTAAGATAATCCAAAGAACAACTAAAATTGGTCATATATCCCAGTAGAATTATTTACATTTCTCATAAAAGGTGTTCCTCTTATGATCTGTAATGATTCGAGCCAGCTAGATGGGCGCAGTCAGCTCCTCTATCTAAAAGAATATGATCATTTTTTGTATTTTTTTCGAAGTATAATAATTTTTTTTATTTCAATGTTTCGAGCGGTTTCATGATCAAATAACCACTTTTGAAAAAAATGTCATGGAGTGCCCTTCAACTCATGTATTCGAACAGTATTTTGTTACTTACTGAAAACCACCCCACGAGATGTTCTTCATGTATGTCCTTTTAAAAAAATTGTCTAGTTATAAACATTCACCGAATAGCTACTAGGGCGAAAGGAACAGCTTTTTAATAAGTTTTTATGCTTTACGAATTCATTTGACACTGTAATTAGAGAGTTTGGGCAAATTGATTCAATTCGATAAAAGGTTGTTTTTAGTGACAGATGGGCAAATTGAAATAAAGCTAAAAAGAAGTTTTTAATGCAAATAGCTTGATTTTCATTGTACATAAAATATGTGCCTTTTTTCAATCTTTTTGCTTAGAGGGACGCAATGAAATCAGCTTTCTACAGAAACAGATACACTTTTTTTAATAATTCAAAAATATATATTTATATATTTTTGTATTATACATTTATAAGTTTCAAGTGATTAAATGTTCATATAATCACTTTTAAACAATTAGGTTGTGGGGTGTCATGTCTTAAGTATTAATACGTTATAAATGTGCTTTTTAGAAATATTATTTTAACTAAATGGTTTATCATTTGCAGCGGCATCTTCATTGCTGTCTGTAAAGTATAGTTCATGGTATATGTAGTAGTCAAAATAATTAATTTTATAAGTTGTTATGTCTAGACAACGTATTTCAAATCTAAACATACTAAAGTAGCCCAAGCATCAGCACAACATATATAAGGAGTGTTTTCTATCACAATTCAGGTGTTAGAATATCAGCTTATCAACATATATATTTGAGTTTTGCTGGTATATCATAACATTATCATTTGTATCACTTAGTGAAATAAGATTTGGGTAGAAGAGGTTTGGGGCTTGGCTCTCTACGATGGCTTGTTACCAATTGTAGCTGATTTATGCCTGAATACATCATTCATTTCTTATTTTCGAGATTTATTTCGAGATTTGTTTATTGCGAAGTCTATTTTTCAAATGGATTTACATTACGTAGCCATTTAATCTCATTTTCTTCTTGGTGTCAGTATGAGCCAAATCATTATTCAATTTTATATGAAAAAAGATACATACGATAAAATAATGGGAGAACTGTTGAGTACACTAAGAAATAAGAGTCTCTGACAGTTTATCAAAAATACTGATGAGAAACAAATGAAATCACATTTTCACAACTGCATAACAGATATATTGTAAGTCATCATGTGTTATATGTCTAATAGTAAAATGATATAATAACATATGAAAAATGCTATAATAATCTTTCATAAATATAAAGACCAAACAGGAGTAAATCTAATATCTGATAAACATAATTTTCAATATTTGAATATTATTATCCCATTTAATGTTCAACATTTCATATGATCTAGAAAATGGTTAATATGTAGGCAGAATATACACAGCTACGTTGCTTTATAAAATAATGGAGTCACATTATAGATTTGATATTCAATAAAACCTAAAGATACAATAATTGGCTTCTACGCGAAATGAGGTACTGGACAAGACGAGTATTGATTATGTGTCACAATGTTTTGATATAGCGAGCTTTGATTGATGACGTCAATGACGTGTTCAGTATAAGTGACACACCCCTTTAAATGAGCCAATTTGGGGCCAATGATTCCGCTCAGTGGTTTAAGCAAGGCGAAGAAAATGATATTTTGATTTAGGTGTCTTAAAAATTAAATATCTTCGATACCATTGATCAAATGGTTATCAAAATATCCTATGTTTTACGTTCGATAGCTCTTTTATATTAATGTTTATATATAAGGATGTGTTATGATTCGTAATATATAGAAAATCGAGGCACGGGAACAAATCGAATTTTATCGATTGGTTGCAATATCTGCATATTTTTGTAAACGAAAAGATTGCAGATAAATATATCACTAATCTTGTTAATTGTCCACAGCATATATAAATAGTCTTAGTTGTCCAATATATTTTGGAAACGATCGAATCATGGGTATGTAAAAATGATTTATAATAATCAATATACACTGTTAAATCAAAATTGTTGTCGATTCACCGGTAATTTGTGGTTTATACCAGTGCTTGCTTTAACGCCAACATTAAAAAGAATGCAAAAAGTGCATACTTTTTAATGTGGGCGTGATAAGTGTGTTCCTCTTATGTTGAATGTTTAGTGCAGGTTAATTTCAATTAATACTAGAGGTTCAATACCTATGTACAAATTTATATAACGTTGGTCGTATACCTGAGATGAATTACATTTTCCGCATATTCAAAAGAACCTATTTAAGAAAAAGCAGTCCTGTCTGAATATATATCATTTTTTGTTTTGGTTTATAGGTTTATGCCTATCAAAAATATTTAAGCCACGTTGAATCCCCTCCATTTTTCTGCTGTGTTTTAGCATATATTAAGTAAAATGAATTAATTGAATATGCCTATACAATTATATGAGTACTGATTGTTTATACAAAAACAATCACACTATTGCAAAATACAGACCCTTTTAAATTTGTCACTTAAATATGAAAATTTATGACATTTTTTGAAATGAGGTATTTGTTAAAAATTCTCATTTTCATTTTGAAATTACTATTAAACTATATGTATCAAAAACCCTTTTGAGCTATTGAATTAAAATCATACGGTTGCATACATAAGCTTCTATAATGAATGTTGAAAATGCAATATTTAACAAAGTATATCAAATAATATATCAAACTCCCGGGTTGTTGCTTGAATTGTTTAGAAAAGTATACGGAATGTCAAATATATAATTGGTCATTATCAATCTAAGATCAACATACATGTCGAGAAATATTTTATGGCAGATTGCAATGCCTGCCCGATCATTTCACATTTTTGATTTGGATAACTGGGAGAAAAATGTCAACTCATAGTGAAGGTTATGTCAAGTTGAATAAATAGGCAAGGTTCAACAACTATGTACATAATTATATAACGTTTCTCATGTACCTGGGGCGAACTTAACAGTATCAGTAGTTCTCAGATACTGAGCATGCATTCACAATGCTCGTGTTAACATTCACGACCTTCACATTGATAAAGCAAAATTAGGTAGATATATTTATATAATCAACTTTTTATACCAAAAATAGACAATAATAATTATCAAGTTATTAATAATCATCATAATAATTATTATTGTTATTATAAGAATTAAAGGGCGCCGGGCAACAATGTGTTAATTCTATTCGATATGTTTAGCAAAACTGTTTGGCATTAACAAAGTGCCACATGATTATAGATTCATGTTATATACTTGAATTATTCTAGGAAATCAATGCGATCATGATAGTTTCATGATTTGCACTGGCCAATTAAAACAAATTAAATGTTTCAAAATGTAAATATGTTGCACTTCAGTTATTGTTTGTTTTGTACTGTTTTCCTTCTGTTTATAAAGGTTGGAACTCTAATGAAGACCTTTAGTATTGTAACAACTTAATATACCAAAAATCTGTAGTTATTGATTTTCTAATAAGAAAAGGGCTTTCAATGATTATCATATTTGATGATAATGACACTATATCTTCATAGCTCAACATAGACGAATGCTTATTTCAAATTTATTCAAATTCACTAGAATAGACTTCTTCTTTAATATCATATTTTCATATTGTGCATTATAAACAAGCTATAAAATAATACTGATAAATTTGCTCAACTAGATCTTAATACTTATGTAACTATATTTGATACGTTTTTTTCATCAGTTGATTTGTCGTTCCACTGACATGTAAGCCAAACAGCTGTATGTTTCCAATAAGCAGATAATCATCGGTCTAACTATGTCAATAAATGTCTATACTCGAAGTCGGCTTGGTTATTAAGCTTATTGTTGTCAAACGACCAAGAGTCAGACAATAATGATTGGCCGCGGCTTAATATTTTCGTTGTTGTTGGGTAAGACAATAATACTTACTGAACATTCTGCCATAAGTTGGAAGCAATCTAATGGTAACCAGTCATAAGTTTCACATTTTTATGTATACCTATAGATTTTATGTGTTTATTTTTTGCAGTCATCGCAACAGGCCAGCTCCCGGATGGCTGTGTCCCGTTGAACGACCAGCCACTATCCACTGTAGATCCTTCAATAGACTGGGGTAGTACTGATGTATTATGGGATCATACTCCCCCGAAAAGAATAGGTGCTTGGGGTGATACGCAAGCAAAGAAAACAGGTCACTTCGCTACAAATCAAGCCACAAATAACATGGTCGGCATCCAGCAGTTTCCATATGTCGGTAAGACTCTCAGTTTGACTATTGTGTCAGTTATAGATAAATAATACATGTCGACCCTATCAGTTACAAATATTAAATTGAATAATAAAATATAAACGAAATCTTATACATATATAATATACGTTAACTTACATAGATTGCTTGTAAAGTTTTTTTTTGCAAATAATAATTTGTGGAATATGCAGCAGATTGTAAAAATATAATTTCTAAGAAGCGACAGTTTAAAGTGAAGCAATCACAAATAGCGATGCTTTAATGTTTATCTTATTTTAGCTTTTCTGACGAACGAGGGAATATGCTGGGATGCCTACACATTGGATCGTTGGTCAGACCCAGCACGAACGGAAACCATGGAGCAACAAACACCAAGTGTTGATGGCGAACCATGGAATAAGGTTGTTAGTGTTGGCACAAATATGCGACAAATGGTGATGGGCCCTGATGGAAACCCGAAAGCACAATTTACTGGTGAGTCTTCTTCTTGATGATAAGGATTGTTACATTTTAAATATAAAGCATTCACTTTGATTCGAGCTATTATACACCTGTCAAAGCTCATGACATTTATTTTTAAAGAAAAACAATTATTCTTAGAATTTTTCCCAGCAGCAATTATTATCATTGGGAAAATCTATTTCGTTCTCTAAAAATGCCAGCAAGAAAAAAGAAAAAATGGTATTTCATTGAATAAATCGTTGCATAATCCTGATAAAGACTTCATATTATATCCGAATATCGTCTATATAATTTGTTTAAAGTTGTGTTCAGAATGTTGTGAATAAATGGTCTTATTTGTATAGGTCGCTCTGGTGTGCGAATGGGAATGCGCCTCGGCGGGGAGCCGGAATGGGTTGGAGTCGGTGAAATGTACGCAGATTGGCACTATGAGAGCATTGAGGATTCTTCCAGCACCATGGATGTAATGTTGTATATGTTATTATAATTTAGTACTATATTATTTCTTTTAATTTTATTAGATCAAACCATTTAACCAATTGACCAAAATAAGAATCTATTTCGCGACAAATGTGTTTTTATATTCTAAATGCGAGTGATAACTGACATAAATGTATTATTTTGATTATAAGATATCGATGGTCCGTGGTAGTACACTGCTAACACATCGGTATACAAATGCCAACCCCGTCATTATGCCACAATGTTTGAGTTCAGTAAATGGTCAACAAGTGTCATATCAGTGCTCAGAAGAAATTGCTAGTAAGTTATTGAACATAAATAGCCCATCAGTTTCATAGCAGTGCTCAAGTGAAACAGCTATTAAGGAGCGTAAGTTTCAGTAAATGGCCTCTCAGTCACTATTATAAATTATTATTGTATGCTCGAAGAAATAAATGCTGCCTTTGTATTTAATTTGTCGATTGAATATAATGAGAATATTTCATGAGTAGCGAGTAAAATCTCCGAGGGGAAGCCAAAAAATAGTTTATATCTAACTATTTTTTGCTTTCCCGAGGAGAATTGACAGATTTCACTCGTCACGAATTGTAGTATTCTTTTTATTCCTAGATAATTGGATGTTAATGTCAGATTTATTAAAATAATTGATTAATAAAAAATTCTCGAAAGGGCCAAAAACAATTTTTTTCCAGTAATTTGGTTTGGACCCGTCAGTATTAATAAAACGATTACTAATAATAAATGAAATATAATTTTTGAAATTAATATATATTCGTTATGAAAATAAAGTTATTCAACAACCACCTACGAAACTACCTTATATCATTTCAAAATTCATATAAAAAAATATCGCACATTTTAAAAAAAGAATTAATAGAAATTTTAGCGTCATTTATACGAGCCCAATCGTGATGCAATGTTTTGCGTGGAAATGCTGTTACGTTAGCATGCAAATGCAAAAGAACAATGGAACTTGTAAAAAAAACGCGCGTAAAACTGTTTAATAATTGATTAAAAGTGATCAATATTGCATTATTATGTTTAAAGAATTAAGAATAAAGTTGTTATTCCTTTGTTTAGGATCATATACTTTATTGCCAGTTTCAACACATATTAATTTATGGTCTAAGGTGTATAGTATTTTATGCACGTTTTAAAACATGCGGTGGCGACTTGCTTAAAATCAGCATTAAAATGACCTGGCTGACGACCGTTTTAACAATAATGTCACCCCACATTTAACTCTACACTAGAAATTAATGTTTTCAATCGAGAAATTTATATCTAAAGAAATTCGCTTTGTAAATTAGTTGGAATTGTACTATTTAAACTTTTTAACGCAAACACTTTGAATGGATAATTTTCAGTTTTGGATATCGGTGAGGGATATTTGGAAGGTAGCTGCAGCGGGTCTGAATTGCACATGATTCTATATTTGACCAAACCCGGCGAGCTTGAAATGGTTCAATATGCTGCGTCGGCACCCTCGGGTTGGCCAGCCGGAATGACCACTTGTACAACCGAATGCACAATATCTTCAGATGGAAAGCGAGTAGATATAAGGGTTCCGGCTGTTTCAGGTTTTGTGTTTTATATAACAAAACTGGTTATAAACATATTTTTATGACTATCATGGTATTGATTTTGCTTAAGGTCTTTTAATGAACTTAGTACACATATTTATCGTCACTGGTATCCATCATTTAAGGAGATGAACTAACAATATAGACTCATTATATACATTGATAATTTTTCTTAGTTAGATTGATTTACAGGCAAAGAACAACTATTTTTTATAATAATTATCTGCGAATAATATTAGCATTTTTTAAAATTCTATTCATTTATTTCTATTTCTTTATTACAAATACTTTCAGGCACGATGTATTATGCAATAAACTACATAGGAAGATTTTTGATTCCCAATGATTGGGTAAACGAACCATATGAAACGACCTGCGCGATAAAAGAAGAAATGATTGATCAAAATGCTTTGCCAGAAGAGAGAGACTGCTCATCTGAATTTTGCCAAACTCCTTCATGCTCCGGCAGTGAGTACCATAAAGACAAAATGACTGATTTTTTCATCAGTTACCTCATTTTTATCAATTAAAAAGACACATTTACATGAACAATTTTGAATATTTTTCTATCTTTTGGTATTTATCATAGGTACATTTGAGTTGATGGTCGAGCTTGACGTCCCTGTTACATCAGAAGACATGATTCAGTTTGCTGTGGATACCGCTGAAAATTGGGTTGACTCAAATTCCGCACCTCCAATGATCAACTGCGGTGGAGACGAATTACACGAATGCACAATATCCTCTGACGGAATGACGATATCTTACAGCAAGGATCTCGATTCTGAAAATGTGAAGTATGCTGTTAATGTTGTTGGTCGGTTTGTTAAGCCTGCAGGAGATTGGTTGAATGAGCCGTATGAGTACACATGTGGTGATCCCGTGCCAACGGATCCTCCAAGCACGGACGGCCCTACAGACGGACCTACACAAGGAACGCCTGCCCCCACAGCTCCTCCAGTTGAACCAGGAGACTGTAGTGTTCCTGAACTTCCGCCTTGTCCAAATAGGTACACAGTCTTTATTTATTTATTTTTCCTTTTTCATACAATATATCGATTTTAGTTTTATCATTTATTTTGTGTCCTATATAGTTTATAAATAATCATTTTTGCTCTTTTTGGCAGTTTTTGTAAATATCAGTTTGTGGAACCTGCAGCGGATGGCGTAAACATGATTCTAAAAGTGGCAACAGTTTATAGTGAACCGATTGGAAGCATCGGGGACGTCCAGGTACGTACAAATATAGTGGTGTCCGTTATTATTACTGCAATTCATTGGGGAAAAGGTAAATTAACTGCCAATCCATTTAAACGCGCAGTAAAATTTGTTTATTATGAATCTTCTATGTTTACTGTTTTATAGTTTGCTTTCAACACGGTTTCTGGTTGGGATA
>LQRL01181961.1:25446-36079 GCA_001703475.1 Hydroides elegans | reverse complement strand
CTAACGCGGCGGCGCAGGACTAATAAGATTGTTATAGCAATAAATTTAGGGTTGGAAATAATATTGCTATAGCATAACGGGCATCGGCATCCTTTTCCCAATTCCAAGGGCCAACAAATATTTTTATGCAACTTGATGATTATATACGCTTTGTAAAATGATTTCAAAGCAGAATTTCGGAAAGTTATAGGATTGTTAAAATGTAAAAAAAAATTAAAATTTGACGAGGACCAACAAATGAGAGGTTTGAAGTCATTTCATATATTTCAAAACATAATTTCAATTTGATGATGACAATTTAATTAAAATGTGATTAGCAATAACGCTCAAAAAAGGTTCTTATGTAATTCCACAAAATTACTTGGCCAAACTTAACTATTTAAGACATTGATATTATCATTTCTTTAAATTATCCAAAAATCTGGGGTATTTGAACATCTAGGCCATCTTGCTTGATGTATTTAGCGAATTTCATCTTGAAAGTTACCTTTCCATCATTATTCCCGTACATTATTTGTTATTAAACATCCATTTTCACATTTACTTATGCTTAACAGGGCTGAGTACTTAAGCTACTGCGCTATATAATGCAATGCAAATACTGCACATGCATGCATTGTCTTACGTTTAGCCCGCTCAGCCCTCTCGCCCCTTATACATGTCTTGCGTAATCACTATACTCAGCCACACAGAAATACCCATTGCAAATGAAGCTTCCATTCCTTGGGGAAATGCAGTGCTATACATGTTCTATAGCGATGATGTTTACAGCGAAAGTATGATTCTGATTTTATTCGTTAGGCTGTTAGATCTGGTACATGTATTAATTATATGTAATAGCCTTTATATTTCATGTTCCAACCCTCGGGAAAAATTACTAAAAATCAGGGAAAATTCAGGGAAAAATCAGGGAAAAATCAGGGAATTTGCATATCACTTTTTGGTGGTCACCCTGTATTACATTTTACTAGAGCTATTACATTGTTATATTAGACCATTTTCATAAAGTGCAACCTTAATGTTTCAACAATCTTTCTTTATAAGTAAAGAGAGCATTTAATTAAAAAGGGTTTGTCAAAATTAACATAATAAAAGCAAAAAAAGTATTTAATTCTATTTTATTTACGTTTTTTTTCCCACAGAAGTGGAGATGCCACACTCGGTCAACGATAAGATCAGCGGTTTGTTCCTCGACCCCACCGGCAGACACATTCTCATCTCGATGCAAAGTGGCGATTCTTACTATTTGTCGAGGGCGAGCAAGAAACCAAAAGCACTCACCAAACTAAAGGTATGTATATCATACTTCTGTGAGTTAGTCATATAGGTAGGTTATATATTTGGGGTTAATCACAAAGTGTTTTAGGCAGGCATGACCCCCTCCCCCTTAATCGAATGATTAGAAATATTGTGCTGGTTTTAACCTCAATATTTCGACCTGGAGCAGAATTTGTTATCTATAATTTTAAAGATTTATCTTGTGGAATAGTAACGCTTTTGTGAATGTATTATTTCGCCAATAGTATTTCGCATTATTTAACAAATTCTATAAGACGTTATTCGGTTTGTCAAATGAAATGCTGTACTGGTGATCTTTCATGCAATTAGAATGACAGATTGTAGTTACGTATGTAAGACAATACTAAAAGCCGTTATCGAAGTCAACAGAAAATCTGCATGCTATCTTGTATTCAGTTAAAAACCACATATCTCATGCACAAAAATATATTTATTCCGGCCCACATATCCACTACACATATCTCACTACATGTATTTGACAAATGAAGCATGCTAAAACACCTGATACTAATGAATTCGGTCTAATTTATGAGCAACACTTTCATATGCTCATTTCATTTCTAGGCCTTTTTTTAGTTCTCACCCACAAACTGTAATTAAACGGGATTTAAAGTGAAATTTTGTCTTAACTACAAATGTAAGGATTCCGTTAAGAAGACGTTTAGTTGCCTTTCGTGCCTTGAAAATATTACAACAATGATTTCTAGATCGTTCATTAAAAATGGAAAAGGCGTGGAGTACATAAAACTTATCTAACCACGTATCATCAAATTTAAGAATTTAAGAGTAAAATGATTAAAAAATCGATTTGTAAACAACAAGTTTGAAAATTACCAAAACATTTTGCAAGAAAATGCTCCATAATTCAATCAGGTCAAATATTACAGCTAACACAAAAGAACAATTTTGTTTTAAATGCCAAGCGTAGGAATCTAATAATGTTTTGAATATGTGCCTTTATTCTGGGTCTTCCATGCGATTTTTTGTTCAAGGAAATTAATGAATATACTAAATTGGTCAGTATTAGAAGAAAAATGCGTTAAATCCTACACGTAGGCATAATATTAATGTATGGTGAAGATCTGAGGGCATGTCGTAATACAAATCATTATTAACGTTTATGTAGGTTGATTGCAATCTTATTTAATATCAAGTGCCTTTGATTAACTTTTTACATTTCTTTGCCTCCACAGGGTCATTCCATATCGGCCGTGGGCTGGAACAAGTACAACGTAACAGACTCAACAACTGGAGAGATTCTGCTCGGAACCAGAAAAGGTAAGCAGTGATAAAATGGATCTTTGAATAGTTTCTTGCTTTGAGTCCAAGCGGTTGTAAATATATACGTGTGTTTCGGCCAATTATGTGTTCCGGGTCACTTACGTGTTCCCGCCTATTTCGGTCAATTACATGCTACCTACCCGGTCAATTGTGTGTTCCCGGTCAATTGTGTGTTCCAAGTCCGTTCAATTACGTGTTCCCAAATGGTTCAACGTGTATCAGATGGATAGTGCTAACAACGGACCTAATTTCTACCTTCTTTTTCTAAGTCCAATTTTTTTTGCTTCCAGTTATATTGGCTGAGGGTTACTGTTTTCCTTGTACCGTCTGGTGGCATCGTCCATGCTTGGTTGATGGCTCTTTGGTATGTTTTATCTCTGCTTATTTTTCTATGCATTGCAGCTAGGTGGTTAGGACCGGAAGCCTCTTATTATCCATCCGATCCCTTTCTAGTCTTACCATTAAAGTTGCTCATTGCTGTACAACTCTTTGGCAATTTCTTTTTATAATTAGTTAGTGGGACCATGAGTCATTTATGTATTCATCCCTTATCTCTGGGCTGCATTGATATCATGCAGCTGCACCTCCTCTTTTTGCACACCGCCTCCCCCAATCGAGGAGGTGGGATGTATCTTGAAATGGCACGAGCATGCGCATTTCATCGCCACCCGCTTGCACACGCATAAACAGGATGCCAGTCTGGCGAGGTCTTTGCGCACGGCCCGACGGAAGTTGGCATTGCGCCCGGCGTAGATAAACACGTTGACCGCGGAGTTTAGGAAAGCCAGAATGCGCACACTTGCTCTGGAAAGGAATGAACGAATTAGACCGAATGAATAATTGAATGGAATAAACAGGACGCCAGTCTTTTGAGGTCTTGGCACACGGACCGACGGAATTTGGCGTTGCGCCCGGCGTAGATGAACACGTTGACTGCGGAGTTGAGGATGGCCAGAATACGCATGCTCGCCCTAGAAAAATTGATTCAAGGAAATTTTAATTTTATTTCAGATTGAATTTTATATAAAAATGTGTTGATATAAAATGAAATTCAATATAGATAAGTTTAAATCAAAGATAAATGTTTACCTGAGGCGCGCCACAGTTAATTTTGGCAATAGATACATAATTCATGAAAACTGGTAAAATAATATGAAATAATTAAAGAAATAAACTATAGAAATAAAGAGCAAAAACATAAAAATATGTATTGGGTTCTATTCACCCACCTTGCGTTAACAAGTCTAAAGAATTAACTGAATTAAGTATCTAGCCGAAATCACATCATCGTTCAACTAAAACTATCACCTCTTCCCTATTTTTTTACCTAATAAATGGCATATCCTGTTCTTCACAATACGCCGGACAATCCCGGTTCCTCTCCACACAATCCGTGTAAATCAATATATAGATCCAGACCGGTGTTGAACTAATGATGTAGATTGTGATCAAGAGACCCGCCGTTTGCACCATGTTCGATTCCGTCTTTGTGTGGTCCTTGTAGGAGGTGGTGCCCGGGCCATGTCCCTTTTTGTGCTCGCGTAGACTCGTCGATTTTCGCGCCTATTTTTGTGAAACAATGATGTGGAATAGAGCAATCAAAGAATGAATATTGAAATGACATAACACTTTTGACAACTTACAATCTTAAAAAGATTAAGTAGTTGAAATAGCACTTATGAATTTCATATACATGTAGGAAGTAAAGACTCTGGATTCCCTTGCTTTAGTAGTGTTGATAATTACAGAAGATTAGTTATGCCTAAGTGATGAAAAAAGTGAATAATTATAATTATATTGCGTGGCACAATAAGCCACCGAAAGGTTATCCTGCAAAATTAACATGCCACCTTACAAGGTATACATAATATACCCCTTTTTAATGTTCTAAATGTGAATGCCATTTAACTCACATGTTGCTTATACAAATACACCATGGCCACATAGAACGCACTCATCGTGCCCGCCGGTATAATCGTCAACGTAAACAGTCCAAACACCGCATGACTGAAACTATAGTGCATCTCATAGCGACACTCGTTGCTAAGGCCTGTTCTGGCGTCGTCATGGAGACCGATGTATAATATGCCGGAGACGGAGAAGCCCCAGAGCCAGATGAGAAAGATGAAGAGGAGGAGGGAGCGGCGAAGGGAGGGCGTGAAGAGGCACTGGTGGTAGGGCACGGGGCGGTAGACCGCTGAGAATCTAGACACAGTAAAAATATTTCATGTATGTGCTCATATATTATACAATACATATGCATGTATATGCGAATAGAATGAATGCGATTGTCGGTGGTCGGGGACGTAGACGTCCGAGATTCTTAGGCCGAAGAAAAAAAGAATAGCAGTAACAAAATGTGTGATACGGGAAAATATACACAGGATCGAACAAAAGTGTTTTATGGTGTGCGAGTTCAAGTTAGAAGTCTAGAATTTGTTGTGTTTAGGATGAAATATATTGTTTAAAACATTTGACTCGAAAGTAAATTATAAACAAAAGACTATAAGATTTGAAAGTACCTAACAATGGTAAGCCCGACCAATGTATATGCCGAAATATTTTGTGGAGCAGAGAAGAGAAATATGATCCACTTGCAACCCACTTCTGCGTCTGCAATGTAGAAATATATGATATAAAAAAAGAAAAGTAAATTTACCAGTAAATAAAAAACATCATCCAGCATTAAATGTTGGTAAAAAAACACGATTTAGATGTGGTAGACCGGTAGATCAAACAAATGAAACATTTTGTGGAAAAAAAGTAGAGCAGGTTTGTGCTAACACATTTTGTCCGAATATCTTATTTGAAATAATTGTATTACACGTTCGGAAGCCTAAACTGCTGATCTTGTTTTAATATATCTAATGTAAGACTTACTCACTCATATGTATATGAAAAATCTGTATCGTATTATACATCGGATAGATCACGCCCATACACATATCCGAGCATGCCAAACTCAAGATCATATAACTGCACGCGTTTTGAGTCGCTCGCTCGCATTGCAGTACATACTTGATGACGAGGAAATTTCCCGTGAGCCCCACAGTTGCAATGAGGTAGATGAAGGTGGCGTAGTAGACTTGGTATGTGATCGTGTAGAGATCTGAGCGGTCCGTGACGTTGGAGCAAGTTTGGGTTGGTTCGTGGTGGAGGGAGGGGAAGGACATTGCGGTGTGGTTTTGTGTGGAGTTTAAGCTTGTTGCAGTGTTTGTGGATGAAGGTATGTCGTTAAAATGGTTGTTGCTGCTGTTGATGTTTGAACAATCGTCCTTGCTCTGAAAGGCTTCGTAGAAAATGCAATTAATTTGAAACGTTGGAATAGTAGATAGTGATTTTTTAAGTGGTGATAGACTGAGGTTTATTTCAGCATTTGTTGAAGAAGATTGAGTTGGTAGTAACACAATTGAATTTGTCGCGTTTTCGACAAAGGTCTTCTCTTAAGATGTGTTACCTATAAACTTATCGATCTAAGTTCTATGAGTCATTTGGCTCTGATTATCCAGAAACGGTGACTCAGCTTCACAATAAATATTTATGAACAAACTTTCTAGATATTGCAATCCCAAGTCATGATATCCAGTTTTGCATTCATGACCTTTCCATCTAAATACATCCATATTTTATTGTTTTTTGAATGTCATGTAAAGATCCCGACATGAAATGTAAACCCTTTTTATCACTTATGTAAAATCTTCAAAAATATCGTCTTAGTCTTATGAAACAGTTTTATTATTACAACATATTCTCTTTAACTTCTCGAATAATGATTTAATGCTTGTTTTCGTCATAAATCATCCTTACTCCCACATGAATAAGCGACGAATTACTCAATACCAATTTTTCAGACTGGTTACTTTTGAGCACTTCACGTTTACTCATTTAATTGATAAACACCACGCGAACCCAACAACTATCAAGTTTTGGGCAAATCATAGAAGTGGTCGCAGTAATAAATGGTTTTCCAAAACAGTAGCTAAATATATTCTTAGTTTAATTATGAGCTCATCAAAACCATCAATATTAAATAAGTATGATTTTAAGCGCTTAGTTTTCGCGTCTTTTAAAAGTTGATTTCTTAAATGAGAAATAGTATTGGTTTATTTTCTAAATCTGTCAAAAATTATAAATGCAGGTGTAAAACATGCATTTTGATTATACCTGTGTGGTTCATGTATAACGCCAAGCAGATTTTAAAATCAAATATATAAGTGACATTGGTTTTCCTTTTGCGATTGAATGTATTTTTGTCTGAGTGTGTTAAGTTTGATCTATAAGTAAATGTATGATTTATTTCAAATAAAATGTCCATTGCAGTCAATTTGTACAAATTTCACGCATAAACCTTTGATAACTTTGTCATATAGCAATAAAACTAATCAATGATTATTTTTAGGGATGGAACGGGGTCATTATCCTGAGATAAATAGATATGTTCAATAAAAAGAAATGTACTGAGTAAAGTTATTTGAGATATTCTTTATTACAAATTAATTGAAGTTTTGTACTTTTTCATTACATCTCGGGCACTTATCTTGGCGGCAATTGCAGATAAGTGTTTACAAAAATATCGAGTAGTTGGTGCTTCGATATGCCCCAGTTTTTTTGCAGAACAAAGAGTAGCCAGCATGGAATGCGTTTGTCACGTGAAATCAAAGGTATTTTGGCCACAATGTCCGCGGGCAAAATGTCTGCGAAAATGTTTTGTTGAAAGGCCCCCAATTTGTACAAAACAATAATGTATGTGTTCCGTCATTTATGTGATATATCGGCAGTTCTATTGCACAGCACACGTACAGCAGTATGATGCCATATCCTGAGATTGAGTACAACATGAAATGCAATCTAATTTTTGTTCATAACTAACACAAAGCAGTAAAACTATAATTCAAACCCACCCTAAACCTGCGTAGTATCAGATTGCCCTTTAAAACAATTTTTGTTCGAACCCATGAAGGGCGTTAAAATGTTTGGATTGCATCGATAGCAAATGTTTTCACTTGTCAAATATGAACATGCGCCCACACCACCGCGTTATCACTTTGACTCGTCGTTCCATCTCCATTCTCCCAGGACGACGACTTCTCCGCGTCACTGCTTCCCGTCTGTTTCTGCGAAGAGTGTCGAACTTTGGTTGAACCGCCATTTGAACAACAAAACAACCGCGATAGATCTTTCTTTGCAGCCCGACAGAATCTGGCGTCCGTGCCTGAGTAAATGAAGACGTTGATAGCGGAGTTGACGAAAGCTAAGAGGTTGCACGTTGCTCTGGAACAAAATGCGCATGTTTTGAATCGAACCCTCAAAGGTTGATAAACATAAACGTTTTCTTTTATATATAGGATCTACCTGTACAACTAGTGATTATGATTAATTTGAACAGTGCTCTCTTATACTTGCAATATCGGGAGTACATGTCTTCCAGAGTATATATATCGAATGATAATGTTCTATTTGATGGCTCTTTAATTCTAGGAAAATCAATACTTTGCCAATTTCAAACCGAATTGAAGTACATGTATATAACAGTTTTGATACTTTGCGCAAATAAAAACTAACCTGAGAAACGGCATATCAAGCTGCTCGCAATATTCGGGACATTCCTGGTGTCGCTCTAGGCATAGACTATACAACACCACATAGATCCAGACTGGACACCACGTGACCACATATGTACCGATAAGTACACCTGCGCTTTGACCCAGATTCGCTTTTGGCTTTGTGGAGTTGGAAAGAGTGCGTTGATTGCGTTGCAGGCCGTTGGATTTCGCTGTTTTTTGTTTCTGAGGCGAAATTAGGGTAAAGGGTTTCAGGATAGCGTCAAATACCATTGCTTTTGGTGTATAATGCCTCAATTTAAAGCAATATTCTCTTACATTTTTATTTTCTTCAGCAAAATATACCTGAATTATATATTTTTGATGCCGCGTTTAATGTCGCGTCTTAAAAAGTGTTAATGACATTTGAAAACTATAAAACGTATTTTTAGGAAAGATGAAAATAGACAGAATCCCGTACCTGTTTCCTATACAAACATGCGATAGCAACATACACGGAAACCATAACAACCACTGATATCAAGGTCACTGTGAAGAACCCATGCACGGCATGCCGGAAGCCATATTGGAATTCGTAGCGACATTGATCCACCACGTGGGTCTGGTTGTCGTAAAGTGAGATGTAGAGGATGTAGGAGATGGTGATTCCCCAAATCCAGATGGCGATAATACAGGCTTTGAGTATTCGGCGGTGGCTAGGGCTATAGAGCCAGCGCTGGAAAGCGTGGGGCTTGAGAATGGCTATAAGTCTGGAACAGAGGATAGAGAATTTTTATCAACATACTGTGTAATGTCCGGTGTTATTATGTTAAGATGATTGTTACAAAGAGTTTCTGAAAGGAGAAACGTGAAACGATTTCTTGTAGAAATAGAACAAAAACTACCGGTAGGTACCTTACAAGCTTTTTATTCTATTGGCGAAATTTTTGTGGCGTAATCAAAGGCCTTTACAATGATGGCCAGGCAAAAATAATATTCAACCAAGAGGCAATGCAAATTTAAACCTTATGTTTCGCTTGGAAATATCTTAAATCAATCTGAATATACTGATCAGAAACAACTGGAATTATGATGATATTTACATAAAATAATCTTCTTACCTCACAACAGCTAGCCCAGATAGTGAATAGGACGATACTGTGTATGCTATACTACATAGGAAGATTATCCATTTACATCCTTCGTCAGTTACTGCAAAATAGTATTGTTATGGCTTTGCTTAAATAAGCAGATCAATTTGATTTTATAAAATGAAACTTACAATGAAAAATATAATATACATGACTATGTGCATATACGTTCTGATATACGAATGTTTTTAGAAAAACCTCATATTTTCGTTGGTCAGAATCGATTTATTAAACAGGGATGATCTTACTTGTTTCGATATCAGCAATCTGGAACACATTGTAAATCGGGAATATAACCCCGGAGTATGCGTCTGAACAAGCTAAGCTGAATATCATATAATTACATGCTGATAGATTGCTCCTTTTTGTTTTCAAAATATATTTGATTACAAGAATATTTCCCGTTAGACACACTGCGGCTATTATGAATATTGATGTGCTGTAATATACGATGAATCCTATTTCGTAAAGTTGTGATGTTTGTATGGAAGTGGCATTAACTGGACAATCCATCAGTGAAATTTAGTGTTCTTCTTTCTTACATCCAGGCGTGAAAGTTGCTCGAACGGGTGAAGCGTTTATTGTACTTTTTGCAGACTTGTGCTGGCAAAACTTCAGTTTACACTTTGCTGTAAAAACATTGGAACCGACATTTCCCCCTTTTAATTTGTTCAACAAGCGTTTTTGGATGAAATTCAAACAAATTATCCATAACTAGAAAATTGATATTAGTTATCAAATCCATGTTACAGTTTTGCCGACTAATAGTTTGCGTTAAACAGAAAATATGTCGTTCTTATTATTTGTAGTTGTTATTTTCAAAAAAAAAAATAGCAAAGCAGTTTAACAGTTTCTTTGATGAAGTTATGCCATAGTATAAATTCTTGAAATTACTTGAGAAAGGCGAAACGATGATAGGACAATGTCAAGTTTTCTTGCCACTTGTTTGCTTGAGATATTTCTTAATTGCTCATGTCAATCATGCGACACTTTAGGAGGCAATATGATTTCAGGGCACCCGGCAATTCAGCTAGCTCCCTCTAAGAATTTGCACATCAAATTTTGAAGGGAGTCGTAACAAAAACCAATCATTCAAGTTAATAATTTTACTGATATTTATTGATTATTTGTTATTCATTTGAAGAGAAGAAATAATGACATGATATATCTTTCCTAATATATTGTATGTACATTGTATTTTCGTATCTACTCGTGTAAGGATAAAAATGAACGACATATGTTTTTATACGGAACTCTTCAAATAACAAGTGCTAAGCATTGCTACCCTTTTTTTTCTTGCACTGCGGTAAGTGCTGCATTTTTCCCTGTTCGTTTCACTCAGGGTCCCGTCTCTCTATCTCA
>LQRL01181961.1:5419-17099 GCA_001703475.1 Hydroides elegans | reverse complement strand
TCTCACTCTCTCTCTCTCTCTCTCTCTCTCTCTCTCTCTCTCTCTCTTTGATTCTCTCTTTTGATCTATCTTTCTCTCTCTCTCTCTCTCTCTCTCTCTCTCTCTCTATCAGATTTAATCATTGTCAATTGAACTGGGCCCTAACTAATCCAAAATATATCATTTGCAGAGTAACACGGATCTGTTTTACAAGTTCTCACCCATCCTGATGCAAAACGTGCCCGAGGCCACAGTGGACGCGTGGAAGACAAGAAAGAACCGACTCGACCCGAAAAGACTCATTCCTGCCCTCGTGCAGTACAATCATCAGAAACACCATGCGCAGGTTGGGGTTTCAAGTTTCAAAAAATGACTATAATTGTCGGTATCTCCGGTTGTGTCATGTATATTTGGCAATCAAAAATATACCTTTTAACATCAAATGTGCTTAGTAACTCATAGGAAGTATGTTGAAGTTATATAAGAAGCCATAGTTGAGACCGTTTATAAATCTTCGAAAACACTTCGGCATTCTTTTTTATGGACTTTTACCATTGGCTGCTGAATATATGTCATCATTTGTTACGTTTCAAAAAAATATTCAAAATCACAACTTGCTTATATCGAACTTTGATCATATTTAATAAACACGTCGATTTTTTTTTTCAGGAGAATGCAGCTATCCGCTATTTGGAATACTGCGTGCAGAGTCTGGACGTAAGGGACGAAGCGATTCACAACTACCTTGTGTCGCTCTACGCCAAGTTGCAGCCGCATAAATTGATGACCTATCTCAACTTCCAGGGACATGTTAGTTCAATGTATTTTTGTAGGCTATGATCAGCTGTTTATCGGGTCAAACTCGCAATGATTTCACGATAAAAAAAACGTCAACGTCAGCTTTCAGGCAAATGGAGGTTGTTGACTTTTGAATTAAGATAGGATAGGTAAGCGTCGGGTCTTATATGTCCAAGCTCGCAATGATTTCATGATAGTGTAAGTGTAAACTTTATGGAAGAGAGGGTGGTGTAGGGTTGGGTGTAGGGTGTCAATGTTTGATGCTATGAAATGTTGACTCATTTAGACTACCGGTATAACATAATTTAAATTTTCCCTGAACTAAAATGTATTATAATAAATGATCAAGACAAAAGACAGAATATCACTAAATGACAATGCATAATAAGTTGTGTTTCTCTATATAGGACCCCGACACTATTTGCTACGACGTTAAGTACGCCCTTCGCCTCTGCTGCGAACATGAATTGAAGGAAGCTTGTGTGCATATCTATTCCATCATGGGTCTCTACGAAGAGGCGGTGGACCTTGCTATTCAGGTATGTGACCTTTAATTTGACCTTTCATTATATCTTGTTTGTTGACCTATAAATGAAATCTTGGGTACTGTAGGAAAGGTATTGTATTGAATGTTATCAGTTTTTTTTTATGTGATTCAACAAGAAGATAGTCTTGACGTTTAAACTTGTGTTCATGTCTAAATATTTTTGGTTATATTTAAATTTGGTCGTACATGTATTTTAGAATTCATGCATGGCTTTTGATCATATCATTTTCTTCTTCTATTTAGGTGGATATAAATCTTGCGAAAGCGAATGCTGATAAACCAGAAGACGATGAGGAAATGAAAAAGAAACTCTGGCTCAAAATCGGTAAAACAAATTCAAATATTTTAATATATATTTATGTATATCGGTCCACCTAGTAATGAACAATCCGTAATTAGGTATTGTGCCACCTGTTCCTGTGAATTAAAGCTTCACTGGACGGATGATCACGCATGATAACTTATATACTCGCTATTTTTCCCCGCGGCAGCCCGCCACACGGTTGAGAAGGAGAACGATTCCAAGCGACTCCTCTTAGCACACACATGTAGCAAAACTCTATTTAAAATCCCTCATGAAAATCACATGTAGATATATAGATTTCATTTAAATTATACATGATGATTCTATTTTATTTTGTAAATTATGATTTTGTATTCCTTTTTCCTCGGCCAGCCCGCCACGTAGTAGAGAAAGAGAAAGACATCAAGCAAGCCATGGAGTTCTTGCACGCATGCGACCTCCTCAAAATCGAAGACGTTCTGCCTTTCTTCCCTGATTTTGTCACCATAGATGATTTCAAGGTGAGGAATGTTTTGTGTATGTGTTTTTAAAATGTTGTTTCATCCACAGGTTGAGCGATCCGTTTTAACTTAACTTAAACTCTTTTGATGGGAACCATGATTATATGTTGCACAGTGCAAAATAATATAATATTACATATGTATAGCAGGGGTATCAAACATTTTATATGCATTAAGTAGGCGAATTGATGATAATATTATGATGCCTTGAACGTTTTCAAAAGAGACATCCGAACTGGGATGGCGTCTATTAATCATTTTCATAAATAGCTCAGAGTTTCTAACAAAACATGTAGTTACGAACTATTCTTTTCAATATCAAAGACCTCATTCCGGACTTCTTTTCATATTCCCATAGGACGCAATATGCACTTCACTGCAAGAGTACAACCAACACATCGACACGTTGAAGGAGGAAATGAACGAAGCAACCGACAGCGCCAGACACATACGCGCCGATATACAGACATTCAGAAATAAGTCAGTGTATAAATCGCATCCATCTATCACTCCATTGATTTGAATCAGTCCATTGCTTAAGACATTCATTGCAATGCTTCAAGTTTCTTTTACTTAGTCGATTTACTAGTATGTAACCTAGCCATTGGTTTAAGAAAACATCTGAATAAATTTAACAATGGCATCACGTTTAGGCCAAACTTATACAATGTACCTCATAACGCCATCAAAACAATGGAGCGCAGAAAATCTTTATGACAATGTGCTTACTAAGAGGATGTATCAGGTCTTATCATGTCTTAAATTTTCTAATAGCATTTAACGCTACTAGATTATAATGTAGTTTATCCTTTGTTACATTTAAATTGCATTGACATCATTTATATATAATACATATGATATTCTAGCTTTTATAAAATTAAAATATTTGTATTTCATCTTTAGATTTGCGTGTGTCAAGGCGCAAGATAAATGCTCCTGCTGCGGCTACCCCTTGATGACCCGAGCCTTCTACGTGTTCCCATGCCAACACCGTTTCCATAGTGACTGTCTAATAGCGGAGGTAACTTTTGCGGAGTTTGTTAGAGACGGCAGTTCGCAGTCGGTCAAATTTTCTCTGGCTCACCTGGGATCATATTTTACCCCTTGAAATATTAAAATATTAAGAAAAAGAATAGATATGCTCCGAGAGCATACATCTGATTTCTTTTATTTTGATTATAAGAAGAATTATAAGATTATAAGAAGAATCCTTAAAAGCTTCATTTAAAATTTCGGATTCAATGTAATTATTGCATTATGTTAAATTAAAAATGAATATTTTTGCATTTGCAAGAATAGGCCATTCAATCCAAAATTCTAACACAAGTGATTGTTTTCTCTATTTTCCCATTTTCAAAAAGGCCTTTTGTTAGATTCTATCAGTCTTCTTGCAACGATACTCAATATTTCTCTTCGTTAGGATGATGAACAACAGGGCTCAATTTGAGCAGTATTATTGCAGCACATTGTTAGTTCTAAAAATAGCCACTACAACACGCCTCATGTCAGTGAATAATTATCTTACATGCATATTGACTAATAGCAGCTTTTGCTTGCTGTAAGCCCCACCCACTTTCTATGAAAAAGTGACATCTACTCTATGGGTTCAGTGTGGGTGATTGACAGCTGAAGATTTTCAGTGTTTGCAGAAATGTCAATAGGAACCAATTTTTTTTCTCCACAGGATTTTGTAAACATCAAATATTTCGCAAACAATGTTACATATCATATCAAAATCTAGACAATTATAAACTATACGTCGTCAATAATACTTGTGTACCATTTTAGTCATGTTTAGTGGTTTTTAAGAGTAAGTTGTGGTGTGCACAAAAGTTTGTTGTCTAAAATCGAAGGAAAATATAATCTGATTTTTTTTCGTTAACGAAAAGAAATCAGATAAATATGAGGGTTTTTCGACATCTTGGACCCACACTTATAATATAAGAAATTGGATTGCGAGTCCATTGCCAAATTCTATGAGGGTGTTTATCCAACAAAACATATACATAACACTTCCTTTAGGTGATCAAACAACCTGCTTATAATAAATAATATCTCCTCCCCTTTCTTCATAGGTGATGCCGCACTTGACGAGCTCTAACCGGAAACGCGTCGATGAACTTCAACGGAAAATGGCGTCTCGCGAAATGTCACCAACGCGACAGCGACTCAAAAGCAGTGACGCCCCGAACCTCACCAGGCAGTTGTCCGAACGCAATATCAAGGTCAGTTGATGCATGGGTGTTTGGTTAATGGGGAAGGGAGGGTAAGGTTTATATCCTATTACAACCTCCCCTCCTAACAACTCAGTCTCCCCACTTCTCTCGGGTCGATTCTTTGCACTGTTGATATTAAGCCCCAAAATGCTACAGGCAGCTCTCTACGCGCAATGTCAAGGTTATGAGGATTGGTCGATGTATTGCTGCTTAGCCCATTACCTCCAGAACTCTCACCCGTCCTCATTGTACCTTCTCATATCCCTTGATTCCGGGCACTCTTGATATTAAGACCAGGGCCCATATGTATGAAAAATCTTACATGTCTGACTGAACTTACATTCTATGTCAGCAGGTTCAATCTAAATTCATAGCTAGATTTATGTGATCAAACAGTTATTATTATGCTTTTTAAAGTGAGTTAAAGCTATTCAGAGTGCTTCAATAAGAAATTTGAAGTATCAACCGAGATATCGATGTCGAACTTAGAATGTAAGTGCACTCACACATGTAAGATTTTTCATGCATATGGGCCCAGGCTCACAAAAACTCCATCAAATTAATTTTAAAAAAGAACATATGTTAGATATATTGTAAATACATTGGTCGATTTGGTTTCGACGGGTTTGTTTCAATTATTCATTTTTTTCTGTTAATCGAAATGAAAAACACGAATAACGTTTCACACGTCTTCTATATGGGATATAGGTTGTCGAAATTCCTTACCCAATGGCCGCTTATGAAATTATTATTGTGTCTGTGAAAAGCTTAGGTGTATTATTTGTTCTAAATTCCATTTATTTCATTTTTTAGGAGGAATTAGACGAGCTCGTTGCAGCGGAATGCCCTTACTGTGGAGATATTATGATCAGGTGATAAAATGTTGTTAATTGTTACTGTGAATTCTAATCTAATCTTACATTTATTAACGTGAAATAAAAAATAAAGCTAGAAAATTGGTTATTGTTATAATATTGCGTACATTTTAAACAGTAATTGTTTGTGATTACAAGCTCGATGAGCTCACAAAATACACTTCTAAAAAGTATAGTAAAACATCAGGGACAAAAAGCCTTTGCGCGTCTAAAAAAATGTAATATTGTCCTTCCAGGGCTATTAAATTATAAGCGTCATAATTGAATCGACATATGTTACTTTTATCACTGTTCAACAAAATGTAAAAGAATTATTGAAAGCTCAATTCAAACCTAGATATTTTTGTTTTGTCTTTTTACAGGTGTGTTGACAAAGGCTTCTTAGAAGACACTGACCCTGAATTCGCTTCATCCAGCTGGCTGTGATTGAAAGAAAACACAGTTTATACTCATTGTGTCATTCGAACCAAGTCATCTAAGTCATTAGCTCTTTATTTGCAACAAACTGTGTTAAAATGTAGTTTATGCGTTTAGATTTTAGGACACCTGCTGTGTTGGTGTTGTATATTTCAATAAAAAGCTTATGTCTGTTGAAATGGTAACATGTTTATCAAAATGGACAATGTATGTGTTTTAAGTGATGGATGTGCATTATATCTAATACATTGTGTCTTCTAACATTAAAATGTAACACCTTATGTGCAGGATCAGGCCTGGATGTAAAAATCATTTTTTGTGGGTGGGCGGGATGAGTATTAAAATTGAAATTTTGTGAATGATTTCTTCTACGTTTCTGCCAAATGTTTACAGGTAACTATCCCTAATCATATGTATTATGGTAGATCTAATAATGTGCGCCTTCAAACTAAGACAATTCGATAATCTTTATTTGTATTGTCAAAAATATTTGCATTGTTAAATATTTGCATTGTCAAACTATTTCATAACAAAATAAATAAATAACGCACTTTCCCTCTTCTAATTTTTTAAGCATATTTCTATGCGATAACAAAACTTTTATTCAATACATATGTATATTAAAGTTAGAAAACACCGATTAAAGAGTAGACGGCAATTAAACTTAAAAATGCTGAAAATCGTCTTCTGCAGAGAAAATGTCTTGGTTACACACATGAACAACTTAAAGACTAAAAACATGAAGACTAAAACATGCATAGGCATAGAAAATTAACTCTATTTTTCTTATGCACCGGTAAACAAAAGGCGACTATAAAATTAGATGAATATCACATATTTCTAACAAATACTTTCACTCTATTAAAGGAACATACTTTGTAATTAAAGACAACTATTATAATCTGATCTGCATTACCAAGAGAAAATATTTAAATAAATGCATACATGTTTTTGTATTTATAACCAAACATCTGCTTGTCACACCTGAACAATGTGCTTGCTACAACTTACAAAAACGTAAAATCAACCTTTGTACATTTGTTGCCTAAACAATTCAGACTCAACATTTCATATCAAATAAACAAGTAGAGCAAAAACAAAATGCATCAACAGTATTACTATTCAAAAATAAACCAATCGGGCTTCGTACAAGCTGAAACACTCAAATCATTAGGTAACATTATTTAATATTTATCTATTAGTTTTTCAAATTCATTTAAAAACAGTTTTTAAAAGGAACATTGCTGAGGCAACATATTGTAGATCTACAATTCATTTACAGCCGCATATTTTCTATGTTAAATATGTCAACAAATAAAAATGCACTAGATACCTATTTATCATGAGTACTAAAACAAACTCTCATTTTTCACATATTTTGTATCGCCGCTTTACTCGCGCATGCCTCCTTTTCCCGATAATGCTTGTTCAAATCCCACGACCTCGCAAACGGTTTTCCACAATTTTCACATTCATAGGACATCTCCCCCGTATGCGTTAACATATGCGTTTCGAGAATCTGTTTGCGTTGAAATGCCTTGTCACACACGGAACACTTAAACGCCCGTTCACCCGTATGCTTCAACATGTGATTGTCCAAATGATGCGGCTGCTTAAAACGATCGCCACACACGTCACATGCATACGGCCTGATGTCACTATGAGTGTCTTCGTGCTTTTGCAGATTCAGTTTACTTTTGAAAGCTTTCGGGCAAATTCGGCATTTGAAGGGTCTCTCCGTAGAATGTTTTGACACCATATGCCGCCGGAGGCGCTCCTCTGAAAAGGTCTGAAACGGACACATAGTACATAAGACATCTCGAGGGCCATGAACGCCTTTAATGTGATTTTCTAGAGCCCATTTTGAACTCAAGCATGCGCCGCATTCGTCACATGGAAAATTTCCTTTCTTTACCATGTGAACTAGTTCTGCATGTTTTTGGGCGTATTTTACCCTAGTGAATAGCTTGCCGCAATATTCACACGGCACACTCGGTTTGCCATGCGTTTCCTCGTGGGCTTGCAATTTAGAAGCCGTTCCAAAGGTTTTACCACATGTTTCACACTTGAACTTTTTGAAATGTACATTTTTCTTATGGACTTGAAGTAGATATGGGTCTGGATATGTCTTGTGGCAAATATCGCATTGCTCCGGCTCCATCACATGCTTCAATCTGATATGCGCCTGAAGAGAGTGTTCTTTGTCATACACTTTATCACATAAATCACAAGCATATCGCCCCGGCGGCTTGCAACGGCGAAGGTGACCATAGAGCACGCTGTGTTTAGTAAAGTGCTTAAGGCAACGAGGACATTGAATCGTCCCGTCCTTGCTGACATGGGTGAGACAATGGCGATACAACTCGACGCGGGTACCGGAGATTTTGTCGCATTTGTTACATCTGTACATATCAGCGTCTTCTGCGTTTTGTGTTGGCAGAGCAACGACGGCGTCTGAGGAAACTTTGGGATCTAAAATGGTGATGCTTGTAACTGGTTCTAATGACTCGATATCGTCTTCGTCTGACGTTTCTGAGGCTTGGTGTTCATTGGATGTTTCGTCGAGTGTTTCGGTTGATTGCTGGTTTTGCGTTGCACTGGAATCTAAAGATTTGTTGTCAGATTTAGGCTCTAATGGTTCTTTATAGTATTGTTCTAGTATTTTCATGGCTTTATGTTCATTTGATGTTTCATCGATTGTTTCGCTTGCTTGTTGAATTTTGGTTTCACTATATTGTTTATCATCAGTTTTCTTGTTTTCTGTTTCACTTGCTTTTTGAACATCTGCTTCGCTTGATGGCTTATTTTGAGTTTCACTGGATCCACCATTTTGTATTTCCGTTGTTTTCTGATTTTCTGTTCTACTAGCTTGATGAGTTTCCGTTTTACTTGATTTCTGATGATTTTTCGTTTTTCTCGACTTGTGAGTCTCTGTTTCACGATCTCCTGTTTCGCTTTGTTTTTCAGTAGCATTTATTACCGGATTATCGGAAGACTTTGCTTCTTCTCCCCTGCAGTTTTCCCTATGTTTTGTATACCTTTTCTTAATATTAAAGTACTCGCCACATTCGATGCACATGTAGAGGTTTCTATGGTGCGTCCGCGTCGTGTGTCTATTGAGGGCATAGTTATCGCGACAGAATTGCGAACATATGTTGCACTTATATCCAAATTTCTTAACCTCTTTGGCGACACTTTTAATTGAACTCGACATGGTACTCATTTGTTTGTTTTCATTTTCGTTTTTCCTTATATTTCTTGTGGGGCGAGGACTGACGTTCAAATCCTTGCTGGTTTCAATGATCGGTGAAAAGCTAGCCTTAATTACTTTATCGACTCTTTTGGTTGAGATCGACAAGGCACTCATTTGTTTATTTTCATTTCTGCTTTTCTCTTTATATCTAATAGGGCGTGGACTCTCGTTCAAATCCTTGCTGGTTTCAATGTTTGGTGATAGGCTAGCCTTCGCAGGCTTCGGAGCTTGACAGTTTTCAGCATGCACTAAATATTCACTTTTGTCGGTGAAATACTTGTCACACTTTGTGCACATAGACTGGAATTTCTGATGAAATCGCTGGCTATGTCTATTCAAGGCATAATTATCGCGCAAATATGTGTCACAATAGCGACACTTGAAGCGATGATTGACTAAAGGAAGCGACAACGAAGGTGAACTTGAAGTAGATTCGGAATCTATTGGGTTGAAATCTGGGTCCGAATGATTATCGAGATTACCTTTAATCTGTTCAATATGCAGCTGGATTGATTCTGTTTCTTCCTCTTTCCAGTGCTCGTTGGTTGCTGATAATGATGTTTTACTGATTTGTTCATCATGGTTCGTGTTATTTAGAGCAGTGACCCTAGAATCTTGATAACTAGAATCTTCAGAGGGTCTCAAATTAATTGATCGTCTTGGACTTGAATTGGACTCTTTCCCCTTTCGGCGACGTTTAGGTGTTGTTTGTCCATTCTTTACACTAGCGTCATTTGCATCCATTGGTCTTTTTGTGGTTATTGTTCCCAACTCAATGACCGTACTCGGAATTAAATTATTAGTTTGAATGTCTTGTTTACTTTGGTCGAATGATTCATTGAGTTCCATTGAATCAGAATCACATTCCAAATAAAGGTACTTTTTAGGACTGGACCCTGCACGTTTTCTTGACTTACGACGATTTGATTTCGTTTGTTCAAATATATCGTTATCCGCACTCGTCATTGCGTCTTGTTTCGATGCTTGCTCTGTATTAGCAGTCACAGTGGTTGCATCCGTGATTTGTTTATATTTTGATTGTTTCCATGGTTCACTGGCTGCATTGTTCACGTCATAGTCATCATCTGTGACGTCACTAACGTATCCAACTACGTCATCGTTATCATCAGAATACGTCATTTCTGTCTCTATAGGACTAACGGGATCCGTTTGTGATGGTGTTTGTTGTTCGGAATCTGCGTTCTTCTTCGTTTTAGAGGGGCTAAGTGATAACAGTTCTTCCTCTTTAAGCTTTTCCAACAACACAACACAATTCTTCAGAGTCCATTCTTGTTCGTTACACGTTTTCTCTACCGACGACTGTTTGCCCATTAACTCTATCTCACCGGGTTCGAGTTGCGTATCATCAATGTTATTTTTGGACTTGTTTTTCTTAGGTGAAAGAGACACTTTTATTTTCCGAATCGAGTTTTGGTTGATCGATGCAGAAAGAGGCTCATGGTTTGAAAGCATCTCATCACTGGTAGGAGTTTGAGGGGTCATTGTTGTGGGAATGTCTACGTTCATACCATGTGCGCCTAGTAAATGCTGTCTCAACGCTTCTTCTCCGCGAAGCAACTCAGAACATAACTGGCATTCTAGGACATTGATCTGTTTCGCGATATTAGGACTTAGCGTCATTGACATCAAGTTTGGATTCACTGAAGGTGACACGGCTTTGGGTGGCGATCGCTGCTTCTGAGGGCTCACAGATTTCCGCAGGGTATCACCAAGATTCCCTAAAGATGCACCTTGATTCTCAGATGATGGGCCTTGACCTTTATTTGGATCTAAATGCGTCAAAATGTGTGACCCCATTTCGAAGCCGCTTGAGAATTTTTGCGGGCAAAAAAGGCAGCTTTGTAGCAAATCTGTGTCTCGCATATCTCCAGACCCTGTCCGTCGACGCCTCGGTTTTTCACCTGAATGTGATGCAGCATTTCTTTGACCATTATCAGTTTTCCTGATCGATTTGCTTGACATGCCATCAATCTGCAACAAAACAAAAAAAAAGATGTATTTGTTACTTACATTTAAATTTATATTTCATCCATGTTCCCATTTTAGCGAAAAATGTTGTTAAATCTCTTGTGTGAAAATAGAAAAAAAGTTATTTGTAACTATAGAAAAATTATGATTATGGTCAATCATTATTTTTAGTCAAAATCGAAATATGCCGTTCGAACCAACAAATATTGTACTACAATTATAAGACGTTCGATAATTACCTTGGTGGCTTGTTTGCCTTCCTTTTTGTTTCGAATTACTGCGGCTGGCAATGCATCTTCAAGGTCATCCAAGATCTCAAGGTCACTATCGACCTCATCTTTGATCTCGATGACATCGTAGATTTGAGACATATCACACTTAGTTTGCTGTACAGCGTCAACAGAAACAATAAATAAATTTATATACATATCAAGTTATCAAACTAGAGGCTAAAGGCCTTCGATCCCCCGTGAACTGTCAATAGTTATTTGATTAAGCATGGTCCGCATGGAATAAACATGGGCACCAAAGATGCAAAGCCCCAAGCCTATGCAATATATATTATTTATCAATACTATAAGGAAATTTCAAATAGAAGGTGGTATTTTGTTTGTCCTTCTTACAACGTCTTTCCTACAACGTCTATCTCACCACGGATTTCTCACACTATTTCACAAATTGTTTTTCTCACAACGTCTTTCTTCAAAACTACTTCCTCAACGTCTATCTCACAACGTCTTTTCACAATGTCTTTCCCACAACGTCTTCTTTTCTCATAACGATATTCCAACAATGCTTTTCC